>OMPJ01039557.1:0-18490 GCA_900312935.1 Carapus acus | reverse complement strand
GGAAAATAGAACATGAGCTCCACATCTGGACAAACTCGGCAGCAACAAGTAATTCGCTGGGGCCAAAATCAGAATCTGGATCTAAACCATAATTCTGTCATCGAAAGGAAGTCGATGAATGGATGAAGAGATAGATAGACACAACAACCACAACAATTTCTAGAGAGATTTTGATCACCATTCTGCATTTTTCTGTCTTTGTAGAGTATCTTATCCTCTATGAATTTTAATGCAGATGTGATAAACACCTATGTGACATATTTTCGGGCTTTATTTTGGCGGTACAATCACAGTTCTTCCTGTTCCCACTTCAGTCTGATTACCTTTCCCTCCCTGAGGAACATAAGTGAATAAGTGAATGAAATTTAGCATGAATATTTGCTAATATTCATGCAATATAACTTTGCCAATTAGGTGAAACGTCCCAAACTGTATCACGACTTCAGGCTCCAAAGGGTTCGGAATGATGAAAAAGATGCAAATTGGCACCCGACCGCCGAAATCAAATTTGAAAAAAACGGGTTCAGTAGTTTTAATCTGCCGGAGCGTATCGGGGAAATGTGAGGAAACGAACCTCGAGAGAAACAATCAACTTCGGGTAACGCTCCTGCGTTCAAAAATCTAATATGTCCTCGGCCCGCTGCTTCGCTTCGATATTTGGGGGGCGGGGTTAGAAGTGGGTGGATGGTGTGTGTGTGTGTGTGTTGGTTTGGGCACCGGCCACTGTTTGGCGAATTATCAGCACAAAGACTTTTTTTTTCTCTCTCTCTCTCTGTCAATGAAGACGAGACTGATCCTCCCGCTCAAACTGGGGCACGATGAATAAGTAAAACAGGGCTGGGAGCTCTCACAGGCTCCCCCAAGCTCGGTCAGGGTCTTGGGGTGGGTGTTGAGGGGGGAGGTTGAGTGGACGGAGGGGTGTGGGGAGGCAGGGAAGGGGAAACACCATTTAGGTGTTCCTCTGTGCCACCTGAATGGCACAATTACCGCTAGCTAGACCATGGCGGTTGTAGCATTGGAGCGGAACGAGCAGAAAAGTTATTAGAACGCAAAAAAAAAAAAAAAAAACGTGAAAGGAAATGACAGGGGGTGTCATTTCATTTCATTGGTGTGTCCACACACACAAACACACACTCAGGTCAGGGGCCCAGCGGGGAGCATCAGAAATACAACAAACTGTTCCAAACTATTTTGCACTCCTACCCTGTACCAGTCTGCCATTATTATCACAGATTAGCATGTAGCCATCGATTGCGCCGTAATGTGGGGAGGAGATTGACAGATATCAAAATTACTCAGTCCTTCATCAAGCTGTCTTACAACTAGAGAGTCTCTGGTTCAATCCCAGGCTTGTCCTACGTGCGTCCAAAATGTCCTTGAGCATGGTTCTTCAAATAATGAGGACGGATCCAACTGAGAAATAAAGAAAGTAAAGTAGTACCTTGAGAGAAGAATTTAATTCATTCCGTGTCTCATCTTGTAAACCAATGTGCTAGCATCTCAAACCATTTTTCAAATTTAAAATAATGTTAATCCGTTCCAGAATAATCTGGTTTGGTTCCAGGTAGCACTTATTGTCAACATAGCCTTCCTAACCTGTGACGTATCCGCCCACCGCCATAACGTCCGTACTAGATGCTTCTCCACGTCTCACCACCGAGTGTATGTTGGTTCTCTTCTTGAAGTTCTCAAACCACCCATGACGAGCCTTGAATGATTCTCTCAATGCTGAACTTCCTCTTTCTTGGAGTTACAAGTGGTCATAGATAGTGCGAGCTGTCATAGATGGTGCGTACCCGTGTGCTAAGTAGCGCTGGTGGCCCCAAGCACCACTCCTAACTTGGATTTCCACTCGAGACGACTTGTATCTCAAAAAACTCATATGTTCAGTTGCTTGAATGTGAAGGTACGACTGTAAAAAGGACCTATTAGAGGAAATTCAAAACAAAATGTCACCCAAACAAAGGAGGGAAAGGTCAGGAAATCATTTTGCAATCAATGTAGAAGGAAAGTGGTAAGAAAAAGAAATGGAGGAAATCACGTTGTTTATGTTTTATGATAGCATGGGAGGCGTAACAACTTCATGTTTTTCTCCCGCTAAAACTGCTAATGGTGCAAAAGTCTGTGAGATATGTGAAATACTCATCCACCCGCCCAAACAGTTTCAGCTCCGGCTCCAACGCAATTAGGAAAATGGTGGTAAACGGCGCCCCTTTTCCTCCTCTCCCTCATTTTAAAGAAACTCTTCCCAGTCGCCCTCCTGGGGAAACGGTGCATGTGATTAAAATCTCGGCCCTGCCAATTAATTCAGAGCTTCATAAATATACAAAAGTGCTATCAAACCGCAAGTAGATCATCCGGCTGCGGCTCGGTGCTCCGTTGTGTACTGTCCTCCATGAATTATCCAGCTGTTGGTGCGCCGTCGTCGGAATAACACACGTCCCTGTGATTACGCGCCGGGCATCAAAGGCAAAGGCTTCACTTGTGGAGATGAATGCCGGAGTTCAATGATTCATAAAAATGTGTCGAGGAAAGTTGGCAGAGGAAAAAGAGGGATTAGGTCTGTTTTTTGAGCCGTCGGGATTCGGAACGGACCCGGTCGATTTGGGTCTGCGGGCCTAAAAATAAAGAATGCCGAGCGCTGCGGTGTGTGAGACACATTCGCCAATTGCCAGAAAAGGAAGTTTCCCCTTAAACCTGCTGGTTGACCTTAATGATCTGCCTTAGGTAAGATAAGATGAAGCAAAGTATTAAGATAAGATAAGGGCAGGATCATCATAAGATGATGAGATAAGACACGATGCGATGGAAAATCTGGAAGATAAACAATGGGAGGTTAACAGTGAGATAATGATTAGATAAGATGAGTTAAGTTTGAGATAGGACAATAAGGAGGTGATAAGGATAAGGATAAGACAAAGATAGGACAAGAATAAGATTGGAATAAGTGAGGAAGAATATAGCTCAGCACTTTAATCAAGAAAACGAGGATAAGACAAGATAGAGGGAGATAACACAAAATCAGGAGAAAAAATAAAGATAAGGTAAAGGGAGAAAATAGGTGTTTGTTGTCACGTTTTGCTGTGTAGCTGTGAGGTCACGCTGTCCGATGCGAGAGATGAACGAAGGTGTGGTCCCTGAGTCCTGCTGACTGCCTCGCTAATCTCCTTTAACTCTCCCTTAGTGTGTCTGGCTTCCCATTAGGCCACGCCCAGTCTCTCATTACATGCTGCCGGGCCAAGAGACCCTTTAAGGTGATTCCACCTCTGACTCATTCCATTAAGTATCCCGACGGCGGCTTGAGACTTTGCAAAATGTCCGTTTGGCATAGTGCCAGGCGGAACGAACCCAGAATGAGGCGGGCGAGAGACGTCGTTTGGCTTCATCGCCGACTCGACTCCGGCGCCGGAGGAGACGCCCTCAGAGGGGCGTGCATTATTCATACTTAGCATTGAACGGCGTCCTCTCTCTCTCATTCCCTCTCTCACCCCTTGCACGACCCCATCACACCTCCATCTCGCTCTCTCTCTCTCTCCCTCCGTCCTCCTCCAAATCATTTCCCTCAATGCAGCTGGGACAAATATGTTAAACACTGAGTTATACTGAGGAGAGAGTATTGAAGTCAACTTTCCCTGTCGGGGCTGCGGGAAATGACAAAGTCACTTATGTTGGTGCGTGTGTATGCTCGTGTGTGTGTGTGTGTGTGTGTGTGTGTGTGTGTGTGTGTCTACATCTACATTGGTGCACTGCAAGAACAAACACACACACACAAACACAAACACACACACACACTGCATTATGAGTGAATGAGGGAAGTGTGACAGGGACCAATGAGGTCCACGTGTCTCTGAGGCCAACAGTCTAAACTCAATTAAGGGAGGCAAAACAATGACTGGGGTGAATGTTCAGAACAATGTTCGCCAAGCTGGAAATTTTCAAAAAAAAATGTTTTTTGATTAAAAATTCAGATCCAGTTCATGTATTTTATTTCAGTTCATTAAAATATTATTCGTGTAGCACTACATTACAACAGAAGTTATCTAAAGGCGCTTTCTAAGATGGAGCAGGTAGAGCTCCTCAGCATTTAGACACACACCAATTGGTCCGTGACACACTTCCCTCACTCACTCTCGGTGCAGAGGGTGTGTGTGTTTGAGTGTGTGTGTTTGTGTGTGTGTCTGTGTGATCTTTAAACCCTTAAACTAGGTACATTTGCCTCATTAATTGCTAAAACTTGTACATTTTATGACTGAACCAGTCTGTTGTGATCACATGACCCAGTGGTGGAGCTGTAACAATGGCGCCCATGCCTTGTGATTCATGTGTGTGTGTGTGTGCTGCAGCTGATCAGGCAGTTGCGACCTTTTATGGTCTTCCTGTCAGCAAGCGGAGAGTTGACGTGGAGAGTTGACGAAGCGGTCATGCAGCTCCTCGGATGAAACGACGTCTCGCTAATCGCCGGCACGTTACCGCAGAGGTCAGAGGTCAGAGGGCGCAGTTGCAGTCCGCTATGTCGAAACCGGCCAGACCGAGATCCGTCTGCTCCCTCGCCGGGAGATCTGCGCAAATCTGTCGCTTTAATTCTGGAGGGAACCCCGATATATCCCTTCTTCTTGACTGACAGTAATTGTGGACGGAAAGGTCAGAGGCTTCGACCCTCACATACACACACACACACACACACACACACACGTGCGAGATCCACCTTATCCGTCACGCTGAAGCCTGTGTGTGCGTATGTGTGAGGTAATTGGTGCTGTGGTGCGTGGAGCCCTCATTGGCGGCTTGCTGTCGATAGCACAGGTATTCCACAGTCCATGGCAGAAGATTGGCGCCCAGCTCGGGATGAGGAAGAGGAGATAAGACCTTCACTCGCGTGTTCATTTGTCCTCTTCGCGTTCTGTTTTCCGCTCCTCCCAGCGCTCGTCTGGCAGCCTCGCGTCCAAATTGAGCTGCTATGGCGGGAATCCTCCTGGAGATGGTTTTCTAACAAACAAGCGGAGGGAATGCCATTATTTTGTCGGAGATTCACGTCCTCTTAAATTAGAGGTTGTTACGGTTGACCACACCTGCTTGTCCGCGATGTAATTCAAAATGAGGCGAGAGGAGATCGGGCCCTAGACGGGCAGAAAGAGAAGATCTTCTCATTTGAAGGAAAAAAGAATGTTCACCTGGTAATCCAGGGTTCTTTTTATTTTTGAGCCTTCAAAGATGTTTCCTGCTTCCAAGCTTTTGACCCATCCTATTTCCTTCGGAAATAGCGGATAGCTAGCCTTAGCAGTTGGGCCGTAGTCCCTTGCTCGAGGACACCTTGACGTTAGACCTTTGGCTTGCAAACATCTGGGCTCAGGGGCCACGATGACTTTTGAATTTTGACAGACGGGCCGCGTCTGCAAAAGGTGCAGACATATCAAACTGAAACAGAAAAAAAGAAATAGCGTGTTACATTATTTACCTTCTAATAGGATCAGTTTTGTTGTTCATTCATCTTTGCCGGTGCATCAAAGTCTTGTATTAGTTTTGTTGTTGTAGTTTTTAATGTTTGTTTGTTTCTATGGCCGGCCGGATCAAAAAGACCATCGGGCCCGATGGGGCCCACGGGCTGCACTTTGCCCACCCCCTAGTTTGGACATACACCTGAGACATTACACAGTGTACCCTTAAACAGAAAATGTTTTTCCATTGAAAGGCAGTGAAGAGGTGAATTGGAGCGTGTGTCAACCCCTTCGATAGCTCGCCCGCATTGCCTCTGGCAGGACGGACACGCTAGCAAGCATCCAATCTCGCACAGCCCCCGCGCAGAGTCTGCAGTCGTAGAAGGAGTGGTTAGATGTTAATCACACCTCCACATCGCCGTTTCACGTCCACATCCATCTCCAACAGCTGTCAAGCGCGACGTCGCACGGAGCGATGCTCGACCTCCGGGGCGTCTCCATCAAAAGACACGACGTCGTTTCATCCGTGTAATTCATTTCTCTCTCCCCCGCTCGCAGTGACGGATGGGCGGACCGCTATGAGGTGGTGGAGGGGTACGAGCAGGAGGCCGAGGGAGGGATCACCATGAAGCTGCAGTCGGAGGTGGTCTGGACCTTCGACGAGTACTACCTGAAGCTGCGGCTGGATACCAACACCAGGAACCCCTGGTTTCCCGAGTTCTGGCAACATCGGTTCCAGTGTCGTTTGCCGGGTCACCCGCAAGAGAACAAGAACTACAAAAAAGTGTGCACAGGTGGGTGAGGGGTATGGGACGGTCCTGGTGGGTTAGGTTACAAGGCCAGGGACCCTTATATGTGGTCTCAGATACTGGTTGGTTTCCTCTAGATTAGGGGTCAAAGGGCTGACAGGACCTGTTTTACTCAAACTTTCTTAATAACAAAATGGATCACTTTTTAGTAGCAATAATATAACGTATTTTCCGGACTATAATTTGCTCCTGAGTATAAGTCGCAACAGCCAAAACCTGCATAACAAAGAAGAGAAAAACATATATAGGTCGTGTCGGACCAGAAGTCGTATTTCACGTATACATCTGAGTATAAGTCGCACCCCCGGCCAAACGATGAAAAAAGGTGCGACCTCCACTCCAGAGATTATGGCAATGATAATAATAGTAGTAGTGGTAGTAGTGATACAATGTGAAGCGACTTTTTCCCCACATTTTTAGAACCCGCCTCACATTTTAGAAAATGCCTCGTGGGTGCTTTATGTGGTCCTTGAGGTCACCCATGCGCGCAGTATCTGATAAAACTCAGGAAAAAAATAACAAACTCTGTGTGTGTGTGTGTGTGTTTGTGTTTGTCCTATCTCATCTCCTTTTATTGTTTGATGCTTCCCTGGGAAGCCAATCACAGTGAATTGTTTTCTCGACTTGGCAAAGACCAGATGACGAATCACAATCAATCGCTCACTCTGAATCCCACCGAACTAAAAAAATCACAACAAATGGAAACAAAGACGGTGACGTCACGTTGACAAGTACACCAACTATAATCATTTCTAGCGCATGATTTCCACTTAAGCGCAGCATGAATCATCAGTTTGCCCAGAGCGGGGGACGGCCCCCCCTTTCCCTCTCCCTCGCTCATCTTCTTTTCGCGTCACGTTTTTGTACACGTCTGTTATTCCAAAGACCTTCAAGGAGGTGAGTGCTTTTTTTTCCAGCCCCGATCTGCCGATGATATCGCACGCGCACTTTGTCCGGGCAGAGTTTGACCGATGCTCGGCAGTGACGCCATTGTAGTCTCGATGGGGACGAGCCAGCGCCGGGGGAAGATCGAGATATCAGTCAAACTCGGGCGCAGCAGCACAGGCACCTTGACTAAATCTAGCATACAGGAATGGCTCACCAACTCCCCCATGCACCCCACCCACACACACACACACACACACACACACACACCCATACACATTGAACCATTTACATGGAGCGAAGACATATGTGTATAAGTATAGGTCACAACCCCTACATGCATGTTGAGGTCTTCCATTTTCTTCGTCAATGCGCCTACTTAAGGAAGAAATGGAAATGAATCTGGAGGGTCGAACATCCTAAATAGAGAATTTGCAGTGAAGAGGATGTAACATCGCCCATTGCTATTGATATTTTTCTGTTCACAAGTACCATTTAATCAACTCACCCTCCGAGTGGAGGTGCAATCTTTTTCCAGCTACATGGCATTTGGTGCCTGGAGCGTTTCTGCTGGAGATTTGCTGTGGCGTCTGTTTCACGCCCCGCTCTTCTTGCAATTTCCCCGATATGCGAATACACATTATTTTGACTGAAATGGAGAAATCTGTTGTTCAATAAGTGCCCGGGCTGGTTTCAAGGATTGCTCGGCGCTGCGGAAAACAGCAGATTTCTGATGCGGCTCCATGTCACTCCCACACTCTGCGCTGGCTCCAAAGCAAACAAACAACCTTAAGAAAAAGCAGTAGCCGCCATTGATCGATTTGACGCCCACCTCTTCTTTTCCATCCTAACAGGGAGCGAGAGTCTGCAGGAAAACTATGTCCAGGACAGCAAGATGGGCTTTGTCATCAACGCCATCTACGCCATGGCTCACGGCCTCCATGACATGCACCTGGAGATGTGCGCCGGCAAGACGGGGCTATGCGACGCCATGAATCCCATCGACGGCAGCAAGCTGCTGAATTACTTGCTCAAGACGTCCTTCAAGGGCGTGTCGGGGGAGGACATTTATTTCGACGAGAATGGAGACACCCCTGGAAGGTAAGAGAAGTTGATGGGGGACGGTGTGTGAGAGGGTGGACTTGGAGTTTGACCTCGAAGGGTCTGATGGACTTGCTGATCTTTTGCTCCACATCCAGGAAGCCTCCTAGATTTTCAGATGGAGGCTGGAGGTCAGATTGTTGAACGGTAGTGGACAGTTAGAAGTATGAGGTTTTAGGATCATACTTACTTGGAGTCCTTCAGAGGTGTCATGAAGATAAGCAGGAGCGCCATATATGGTATGGTATGGTAGTTGAATGGAATAGAATACCTTTACTGCCGTGGACAACTCCACTTTAAATTGTAAAATGTCCCGTAGCTCTTGACTGCTGTATGTGAGGTTTGGGAGTGAGTGGGTGGCGTGGGTGGATGGAAAACACGAGAAAAACACAAAAAAGTACACAATAAACGCAGAGCAACGGCCCGCAGCGGCCGTGCATGCCCCCATCTTGGAAAAGTTGTATCGTTACCTGGTAGTTCCGTGATATCCTTGTATCCTTTTTCTCAGTGTCCACTTTTTTTCCACAACATTCCACAACAATGAAAACATTGTCCACCGTCCAACCACCATGATTATCGCCTAGCACGCACTGCCATTCAGTCAGAGCAGAAGAAGCTTCCAGGGGGGTGGGGCCAAACGCCTTCTAGTCAAGCCAAGTCCGGTTGCTACGATACAACATCCATCGCACTCCGTGGCCCGGACCACAACTCCTCCCGCTCCCCAGCGCGCACGTGTTCTCTGCCAGTCTCCAGCTGGAGAGGGGCGTAATTAGTTTGGACCGGAACCGATTCGGCACTTTGTCATTTTTATCTGGCCTCAGCCAAACGGACAGCGTTGGACAGTCGAGAGGCGCAGCCGTGTCATTCCGCAGTCAGCTGGAGGTCACGTGATTTGTGGATTCCGCCTCGCCCGCTAAATGAGGCTGCTGCCGCCCCGGCACGCTAGCGAGAGCTTTTATCTAGGATTGCTGTGAGAGATGTGACGCGCGGCGGGGCGGCGGGCCGTTGGGGCGATTACGGATAAGAAAGGAGGCTTGCTACGCTGCAGAATCGTTATCGTGAAATTATCTGTCATCCTCCTCTCCGCCCGCCCTCTGCCTGATGTTTAATATGCCGCATTCATCTGTTCCACTTCTCCTCCCGCGTTTCCCTTTTCTCCCTCACTGAGTCGCCCGCGTCCCCTCTGCCTTTGCTCCCAGGTACGACATCATGAATCTGCAGAACGTGGGCGAAGATCGCTACGACTACATCAACGTGGGCTCCTGGCACGAGGGCATCCTGAACATCGACGACAACAAGCTGTGGCTGAACAGCAGCGACGTGGTCCGCTCCGTGTGCAGCAACCCCTGTTCCAAAGGACAAATCAAAGTAGGCGCCGACACCACCCAGCCGCATTCTGGTTTAATTCGGTTTGATATACTTCGCTCATCACTGAGGGAAATTGCTCCTCTGTAGCGTTGGAGGAGCAGCAGGCTGCTTAGCGAGGAGCCTGGGGAGTACTTGCGGGCTCAGTTCCTTGCTCAAGGGCATCAATCCTCCTAGTTACCCAATGGGTCCTCCGTCTCCTGGCCCCACTATGCGTTAAAATACATTTATGCGTACATTAGTACCTTAAGTCTTCAAGACCTTTGCCCTTTGGCGGTGAACACTTTCTATTTGGCAGCACCACCAGCTCAATACATTTGGACAGTAACTTGGGACACTAATGTCCTCTCCCCTTTTTCTGCTGACTGCTGCAGCGCCACCATCAGGTTTTGTAGAGAAGGCACAACTTCAACAAGCTTTGATACAATGTACACGCTCCAAACTGGAAAAGTAGCGCTTTTTTTTTTTTTGAGGGATGGATTTTTGGAAGTTACGCAACACTTGAATAATCAAGTGCCCGATGAGTGGATATGGACAGACTCCAAAGTGATTGGGCAAAACATAGCAGCGGTTATTAATGTGCCACCGTCACAGCCAACTGGCAGCGAATACCTCGCGTATTATTACTGGCTGGATCCGCGAAATGCCAACCAAGTCTCGGCGACAACCGGCAGTAACTTTCAGCAACTCCTCTCCCATTGATGTTTACAAGGCGGCTGTGTGTTAATATTTGCTCGCGTCGGGGCAGATTGATCTCACCTCACCACATTGATGGGACGGCCGGGAAACAGTAAATCAGCTGAGGTGGATGATTCACGGTTTAGCTGCGCGCTAAGTCTTCCTGAGGGAGGACTCGCGCTTCACTCCCTGCTCCCTCTGCTTTGTTTCCTGCTCCAGTTACCTTGCCGAGATTTTACCTGAATTTGTGACAGATTTTTATCGACATTCACTCACCTGTGGTTGTCAATGCTCTACTTAGGTGTGTGTGTGTGTGTGTTTTCAGGTGATAAGGAAAGGCGAGGTGAGCTGCTGCTGGATCTGCACGACGTGCAAAGACAACGAGTACGTCCAGGACGAGTTCACCTGCAAAGCCTGTGATCTGGGCTGGTGGCCGGATGACAACCTGGAAGGTAAGAGGGAACCTAGAACCAGGAACCGGGTTCGGTACCCGAGCTGATCTCCATTCTTTTCCTCAAGTTTCCTGCCATGTTTGGACCATTTCCTCCCCAGCTGGCACATTGTTTTTCTACTTCCACGGCCACATCTTGAGCTCCGTGTCGGGGAATCTACCCTTCGCAACACTGACGTAGCTGAGATAGCGCCTCCCGCTAGCTCGGGAAACGACCTGCTTCTGTTTTCACGTTCTTTTTGTTTGTTTTTTTTACACCCCTCCACCCTCGGGCTGTTCCTTTTCCGTCACCGTGCGTCCGTGTCAAATTGTAAATAGCAGGTTGTTTCCTGCCTCCACAAAGGTCCCGTCGACTCGGCAACCGATAAATTGCGTTTCTCTGCATGAGGTTTCACCCCTGTCCTGTACCCTCTCACCCCTCCGCCTCACTCCCAACCCCACCCACGCTCGGCCCCTCCCGCCCCGTGCCCAACCCTGTGTGCTCTTTGCCTCGCTGCGGCCCCAGTGGTTGTTTTGACAGCGATTTATAGAGTGGAGAAGCGCTTTTGGTTCCCAGGTGTAAAATCCCATTACTGCCATGAGAGGCTCTGGGATACATTTCAGCTCGCCTGTTGCGAAAAAACCCACCCGTGTCACTCTCATTATACGACTGTATGTGGGGAATACTAATGGTGAGCGGCCATATCGGTGGCGGCGACGACAGGCGTTTATTTTCAGATTGTTCATTTAAGGTCTAGCTCTGCTGTATTTTCAGTTTTTTATTGTACCTGTGTCTAAGCAGGACCCTTGGCAATATTTGTTTTTAAATTATTCACAGGCCTTCTTATGAAGCTCACAGGATTTAGCACAAGTAAAACGGAATAAAGAACAAGCATAGCATTCATACGAAATTTTTTTTTGTTTGGAATTTTTTAAAACCCAACTTGGAGTCAGCGTGCTGCCAAAGATTTGCGCTTCAGATCGTAACGTAAGTCTCGCTTTGACAGACTGGGAGGAGGGGAACCTGCAATGGTCCCCTTCACGCATTTCCCTCGAGAGAGAGTTGCGGTAATAGTATTAGCACCGGCATGAAATCTGTGGAGGTTTTAAGCCAGAGGACGCTGGAAATGTCAGTTTTTTCCCCCCTATTAAGCTCCAACGAGTTCCTCCGTGTGCCGGGTGACAAATGCGCATCGGGTGTGTGATACCAGCATGTGGGCACGAGCAGGAATTTTGGTTAGGGAACGACAGATGACACAGAAGTGTTGCCGACTTTGGTCACTGTCAGTCTTCTATGTTTGCTCTAGAACTTTCTTTCTTTTCTGGTTTTCTGTTTTTATCGCGTACCCCAATGACACTAACTCCTCCGCTTTTTCCAGGGTGCCAGCCCCTGCCTCTGAAATATCTGGACTGGGCGGATGTGGAGTCCATCGTGGCCGTGGTCTTCTCCTGCGTGGGCATCCTCATCACCTCCTTCGTCACCTTTGTTTTCATCCAGTACCGTGACACTCCAGTGGTGAAATCCTCCAGCAGGGAACTGTGCTACATCATTTTGGCGGGAATCTTCCTGGGCTACATCTGCCCCTTCACCCTGATCGCCCGCCCCACCGTCATCTCCTGCTACTTGCAGCGCCTCCTGGTGGGCCTGTCGTCCTCCATGTGCTACTCGGCCCTGGTGACCAAAACCAATCGGATCGCCCGCATCCTGGCAGGGAGCAAGAAGAAGATCTGCACCAGGAAGCCGCGCTTCATGAGTGCCTGGGCCCAGGTGGTCATCGCCTCCATGCTAATTAGCGTCCAGCTAACTTTGGAGATCACTCTGATCATCCTGGAAACCCCCGAGCCTGTCAAGTCGTACCCCAGCATCCGTGAGGTCTACCTCATCTGCAACACCAGTAACTTAGGCATGGTGGCGCCGCTGGGCTACAACGGCTTGCTAATCATGAGTTGCACCTACTATGCCTTCAAGACCCGCAACGTGCCGGCCAACTTTAACGAGGCAAAGTACATCGCCTTCACCATGTACACCACCTGCATCATCTGGCTGGCCTTCGTGCCCATCTACTTCGGCTCCAACTACAAAATCATCACCACGTCCTTCTCCGTCAGCCTGAGCGTGACTGTGGCGCTTGGGTGCATGTTCACGCCCAAGATTTACATTATCATAGCCAAGCCGGAGAGGAACGTCAGGAGCGCCTTCACCACGTCCGACGTGGTGAGGATGCACGTCGGAGACGGGAAGTCGGCGGCGGCCTGCGGGAGCAACAGCCTCCTCAACATGTTCCGCCGGAAGAAGCCCGGACCCAGCAACGCAAAGTGAGTCTCAGCCAGTGTTGTTTACCTTGATTGTTAAGACGTTGGTCTCCAGAATGACCTCTTGCTTTGGTTCTAGTCTGGAGCTGACAAACAAAATGTGATCTAATCGCTTCCAGACTTAGCAAGCATTGCTAATTTATCAAACATTAGCAGTAAATGTGTGTATAATTCAGGGATACAGTTCCCTCCATTTGAGAATCAATTGAGTAAAACCGACTTTATAGATTGATGGAACCTTTGAGGACAGGAGTCCAACTTTGATCGGTTAGCTAATGAACCTTGCTGCCGCTATTTTTACGAATGCTAGCTGGGACAGGTGTGAGACGTGCATATACTGTAACTGTTTTGAGCTCCACAGCAGAGGCGTGGTGGGAGGTGTGTAAAGTAAGGAGCAGTGATCCGAGTGTGTCTCCGTGTCGTCCCTCACCCCTTGGCTATGCAGTCCCTCTAATCCTGGACAAGGCGTGTCAAAGACACAGGGGGGACAAATCTGTTTTGGTGGGTGGGACGCTGCAGTGTCAACAAACGTGTTTTTAACGTTGTAGACAACCAAATCGGATATTAAGAGCACAGATACACGCACACATACAGTATATATGGTACATAGACGGGGTGATTTCAAGGTTTAAACTAAGTCTAAATCCTCTTCACTAATTATGTTCAGCTATTTGGAAGAATGATACAACAAAACTAAATCATGAAAATTCATGGAGAGACAGCAACAGTAAGCCCTATGCTGCGCGGGCTACCTTTGCCTGTCTATCTTTTTATTTACGTATTTCCTTTTGTTCTCACCCGAGAGTGACAGATAATTCCCCCTCAGATTGATAGCAGAGGGCTCTCCCATTTTCAGTTTCACTCGAATGAATCACAATCTAGTTGTTGTGTTATATATTCTTGTCAAAGCACAGAGCAAATAGTTTATACACAAACTTAGTTATAGAGAAACTCATATCCAATGCAGTGTGGCACTGGGACATAGTTTTGCTGTGAGTAATAATAATATTTTCCCCAGTGCGGCTGGTGAAATGTCAAAATAAAAGGAAGCACCTGCCGGGCCAGCGAGGACTGACCCTCACCTGAACCTGCCGGCTGGTCATTGTATTCATTATGTGTGTTTGGGTGCCTAGGCGAGGGTACATAAACGTTTATTCTCATTCCAATAATGGCGAATAATGTTTTTTGACACTGCAACACCCGCCGAGCCAAAGATTTGCCGTCCTATTGCTTTTGTTTATCCCCGAGTTACCCTCTCATTTAACAATTGTCAGCATGAATATCCCCGCCGCACCTTCCTGACTAATCACATTAGAGCCGGGCTGCGCTCGCTCGCTCGCTGGCTGCTAAACGCTCTGTCTTCCCCTGGCCCGGTCGGGCAGAAAAATACTTGAGCAAGTGCATGTATCCTTCCCAACCCCTTGCGCAAATAATTAGACAGGATTGACAAAAAAACAAAGCCTCTGCGCTGCGACTGAAGCAATTAAACGATCATAATGCTGTCGGCAGCACATTATGAATCGGTGTCGGAAACGTCGCCGCCACTGTTGCTCGTACCGTTGCTCGTGCCGTTGCTGTTTCCTGTTGTTTCTGCCACCCCGCAGCCGCTTTCCTGTGTCAGTAACTTGGCTCTCTATCTCGTTCATAGTTCTAATGGCAAGTCTGTGTCATGGTCTGAATCAGGTGCAAGACACCCTCCGAGCGGGGGGAGTGTGTGGCACAGACTGTCTGTGCATGTGAGGAAACAGGAAGCCAGCATGAATCAGACAGCGGTCATCAGGCCCCTATCTAACACCCCCGACCCCCACAGTTGCGAGCCCCCAGCCCGAGACCTTGGCACAGACCACCATCACCACCAACACCATCAACAACACCACCTGCCCCCTCACCAACAGCCGCCCGGCGCTAAGCCGCTGTACAACCTGGAGGAGGACGACGACGAGGGCGACTCGGAGCGCCCCCTCTGGACTCTGGACTGCTCTGGGGCCATCCAAGGGCTCGAGTCCGATTTAGACGACGAAGGCGGCGCGGCGCAACTCCTGCTAGGGGCTTTGGTGGACACGCGCAACTCCTCCCTCTCTTCGCCGAATGATGCCGCAGCGGCGGAGGCCGTCCTCACCAACGAGCCTTTGAGTTTGACGCCGGCTCGACTCCCTCCGCTGCCCCGAGCGGAGGTATACGAGGAGGAGGAAGGGTCCGAGGGGGAGGAGTTGGACCTGCTACAGGGCTACATTTACCATGCCAAGGAGATGGAGGAAGAGGAGGAGGCGGAAGGCGAGGACTTGACTCACAGCAAGCTATTTCTGGAGGATTCCCTCGCCCTGTCCCCGCCGTCGCCCTTCAGAGACTCAGTGTGCTCGGGGGACTCCGACGGTGGCTCCCAGGTCCTGGAGTCCATCCTAGGCGGCCCTCTGAGCTCCGCCTACGCCTCCAATATGCTCCAAGACTTTGCACACAGCTCGTCGACACTGTGATCGCAAAGCTGGCGCTGACACAATCGTTACACACACACTCACACACACATGCGGGCATCATCAGTGCCCATTACCAACAACGTGTGACAGTGAATTTCAGTGCCATTTTCCTCTTTTTCCTGAATATCTCTTTCATTTGCTTGCTTCTATCGTACCATTCTGCTTTCTCTTTATCGGGAGAAACTGACTGAAATTGAAAAAAGACCAGGAATGGTTGAATGGTTGGTCCGCACATAGCCTTTCTGTAAACTTGAATCTGGTACCGGTGCCAAACCTAGTCAGCTGTCGTGCCAAAACGTGATGCGCTAAGCAGCACCGGACATCACTGTAAGGAGATGTAGCTACGGCCAGAGAAACAGCCGACAAGAAATGACAGGAAAGGGAAACATGTAGAAGATGGCGAGCAGAGCCAGTCGGCTTCCCCATGGGCGGCTGCGGTGCATCTTGGGCCGTGTCGACTTTTTTATCGCATTAAGTTTGAGCTTTCTCATGTCAGACCTCAGTGCAGTAACACGGTTGAATATACATGCGTGTGTTGTTATTTCAAAATGTGCTAAACTTTCTGAAAAATACTGGTAATTCACCGACCGAGGACTCAAGCTGAAAACTTGCGCTGTACAATATATATGATATGGATTCAATGTGCCGACTTTCAACTTGTTCTGACCCACACCCAGGCATTTATTTCTTGTTTTTTTTACAATGTAGCCGGTACAGGTGAGCTGATTGTAGGCGACGGCGGTGTTGTTTACTCCGTTTTACACCCCGTCGTACAACCGGGGACGAGAGATTCAGCAAATTGCGCAGTGGAGGAATTCTTTCCACGCCAAATGAGTATTTCTCATGTTTTCCTTTCTGTGCCATCGTAACGGATACGCAGTACTTGTAGAGTTTGTAATACCGTTCAGCCATCTCTTGTTTTTCACACGGGTGGTATGTTTGTACAACAGTATCGATAAATGTTTCTATATTTAGAATGTCTGCTAAAGAAAAAAAAAGAGAAAAGATTTTTACATTTTGAAACCGTCCTCGGAAACTTGTCGACGAGTATGTTCGGGTAACTTTTAAGCCGACTTGGTGAGCTGAGCGTATATCTCTTGAAATTGTTGTGAAAGTAACTGATAAGTTGCTTCCTGTAATGAGATGACATGTTCTTCTGCTTCAGTCTTGTAATATATGAACAAATAGTTTACTTCCGCTTCAGTTTCTTAGTTCTTTATCTATAAGAATGCCGTTTTCAAAGTAAACACATATACGGTTGTATTTCCAAATGTTTTTAGTCTGTTATGGTGTTCGAGATGTTACCTGATTTTACCTGATGTAAGAAAAAAACATTTACGAGGGTGCCAACTGTCTAACACTGTCAGATTTGGAGTGAAGTAGGCATTCGTGTTTTGGCCGAGCTGAACAATGCTGTAAAATAAAAAAAGGTCCCTATTTCTATTAAGAAGACTTCATTACTTCCTGCAACGGCATACCAGATTACATTTTTTTTCTTAAAATTGGTAAGAATCGATTCAATGGAGATGTTGATCATAATCAATGCGGCAAAACAAGGAAAAAAAAACCCTAAATATCGATAATATCAATACATCCAGCGCTAATCTTACAGTTTATCCATTGCTGTCAATATTGCTGAAAAATAAGTGTAACATTTAAGTGAGCATCCAAGCCTTATTACTACTCGCCATGTTGCGATTAAGTTTTATATTAATTTCAAGACTTTTAACCAAGGACAAGTAGGCAAGAGTCAACATTCACACTGCCTTTTTTTAATCAGAAATGAGGTGTCGCTGTGAAGCTTGATTATGCTCATGGAGGTGAAGGTTGGCGATGATGAGTATGTTTAATGTAGAAAGGCCGAGGTCAGCTACTTTAGTGGAAAATTACAAGAGCAAACACATTTGGATTATTTGTATCCCTCTGAGAGCTTTTTCTGGCCAACTCTTAAAAAACTAAGTAAAAAAAACACATTATTTATTCATGTAAAGTCTTAATTTATTCGGATCTTCATTAGCTGATGCAGGACATCAGCTGTTCTTGAATGTACCTCTGCTGGGCCTGTGGAGAAGTAAGAGTGAGGAGGGGAGGAGAAAGGGGTGAAAGGAGGAGGAGTGGGCGAGTCTTGGACGTGTTTTTCCCTCCCCTGACGTTTCCGGGTCCTGTGACTTGTCAGGTGGTTGTTCGATCCGAAGGAAGAGGAGGAGGAGAGAGTTAGTTGGACAAGAGGGGGGGAGACACACACTCACGCACACACATACACTGACACACACACGCGTACAAACGTGATTTGTGTCGCATGTTACGCAGCCCGGGGCCCCGCAGCTGCTCCTGAGACAGGAAGACTTTATATTCCGCCGGAAAGCAGAAGTCTTCCTCCGCCCGTCCCTCCGTCCGTCTGTCCACCCGTCCCCGTCCCGGTCCCGGTCCAGCATGGCAGGAGGCTCGGTGTCCGAGTGTAAGGAATACTTGTTCAAAGTTCTGGTCATCGGGGAATTGGGCGTCGGGAAAACCAGCATCATCAAGCGCTACGTCCACCAGCTCTTCTCCCAACACTACCGCGCCACCATCGGCGTGGACTTTGCGCTCAAAGTCATCAACTGGGACAGCAAGACCCTGGTGCGCCTGCAGTTATGGGACATCGCAGGTAAGAAGCGATTTAAACACACACGCACATACAAAAAAGCTGGCACTTTAGTTGCTTTGCGGTTTCACTTTTCACAGTTTACGCCACTGATTTGCCAACGCTGTGGTTTCCGAGCAGGCCCCTGAACGCACCCAGACCTGTTTTATTTATTTACTTTTTGGCACCAACTTTTGGCTGCTAGCATGGAAGGGGGAGATTTCTAGAGGAAAGTACTTACACAAAATGTTTCAGACAGCTCACCAGGCCTTGCGCAGCTCTTTGGCTCGCTTTTGTTCACTGTCTTCCACTTTTTCGTAATTGTCCGAGGAATGTAGGTCACGCCGTTATTATGGGCTATCGTTGCCCTAGCAACA
>OMPJ01039555.1:0-15590 GCA_900312935.1 Carapus acus | reverse complement strand
TGTTGACTATAAATAGACGGCAATGCCGAGCGAGTGTGTGGAGGCAGCAGTCTGCGGCCGTCCACCATCACATCGCCCAATCTAAACTCAGCCCGTGGCGCCATGATGCCACACCGCTTTTCCACAACAACGACCCAACAACATCCCCCAACACACACACCCCAACCTCCCGCCCACACCGGGGCTCGGAAGATTAGCTGAATAAAGATGGAAAAATGCAGAATTCTGATTCATTACTACTCGAGGCAGGAGAGGTGTGTGTGCGTGTGTATGTGAGTGTGTGCGTGTGTATGTGTCTGTGTGGAGGGTGACAGTGGTGTGAATTGAGAGCGCTGTGAGACCAGCATCATTTAACACTCAGTGTGCACAGCGATGCAGCTGAGCGTCTTCACAGCCGGAGAAACATGTCGCAGGTATAAAACAAACGCCTCCATCATCAAGGCACTCCCCCGCCACACACACACACACACACACACACACACACACCACACACTCGACCTCAGTGCCTGATGTGAGGAAACATTTTCATCAACATCCATGCAGAAGTGAGGAAACACTCCGAGAAAAGGCAGACGGCGGGTTTTCAGCACTTGATTAGGGTGTGATAGCGAACACAGTATCAGCTTTGAGGAGCAACACCTCGCT
The DNA here is from genome assembly GCA_900312935.1 of Carapus acus. NCBI lineage: Eukaryota > Metazoa > Chordata > Actinopteri > Ophidiiformes > Carapidae > Carapus > Carapus acus. The sequence continues at coordinate 14,945 of OMPJ01039555.1, read as the reverse complement.
CGCCCGCTCACACACACGCCCGCAGGAGAGGCGGGAACATTAATTGCACCTGATCAGAACACGAATCTTTGACCTGTGAGGCGAGACAGAGGGAAGCACAGAGAGCTAGGAAAGCCTACCCTTCTCTATCTCTGCCTCTCTCCCTCTCTCCCTCCTCCTTTTGCCCTCTCTCTCTCTCTCTCTCTCTCCCCGTCTACTTCGGGGATGGAAACTTGAACAAATCCGTGTCGAGCCACAAAGACTGGAGGGCATTCTCACACACACACACAGACACACACACTTCATAGGGCATGGAAAATAAACAAATTAAGTAATACATCACCCAATGACAAACATAGCATGTGTGCGTGTGAGTGTGTATACCATACATGGTACCAGATTGTGGTGTGGCACTTGAGGTGGTGAGGATGACAAACGCCCTTCGCCCACGCTCGCCCCTCTCGCTCAGATTTGAGGGCTGAAATCCCTCAAAATCACCTCCAACACAGCAGGTCCTGCAGCCCGGGCCCTGGAGTCAGAGGCGGAGCCGCCCGATTGGCCGAATACCCAGACGGCTGCCAAGACGGACACCCAGATTTACGAAGGCATAAAACTTTAGCTAGCGCAAAGGTACGCTGGCTTCAGACTAGGCCGTAAAACTGGAGCGGTGTGTGAGCATTAGGCTGGGTTCGGGCCTCTGGGACGGGCCTGATTCGTCCATGCTGGGGTCTCAGTGCCCAGATGGGATCGGGGTGTGTTTCAGTGTGTGTGTGTGTGTGTGTGTGTGTGTGTGTGGCGAGGCAAACGCCGCCAGCCTTTGATACTTTTCTGGAAAATCAATCAGGGGCAGGAAGATTGAGAGCGTTGAGAAACATTCAATCACTCCCATACGAAACAAAAAGCCCACAAAGCAGCCCCCCAGCACAGATGTGGTTAGGCTGGCCCGGCCCGACCCGGCCACAGGTCCTACCCCGACCTAGCCACAGGTCCCCCCCCAACCTATTAACCATCCATCACCACAGCCCGCAGCCCGTAATCTGGCGGAATTCGCTGAATAGCTGCAGCGATAAGAAAAAAAAGAAACGATTAAATTAAATTTAAGCTCATTGTGTTCAAGTGCTGGCCGCAGGCCGCGGGGCTCGGCGTCAGCGGGCTTTGACCCCTCTGATAAATTGTGACAGAACCGCCTTAAATTGTTCTACACTCGCTTTTCCTCCACCAAGCTGCCGCGCTGCGCTGCGCAGCGCCGCGCCTCGTCGCCCGTAATCGCCTCAATTGCCGGCTCCCCCATTACCGTTTCCCTCCTGAGGTTAAGCCGCCGTGTCTCGCCTTGCATCGCCTCGCCGTCGAGCCCGCACCGTGATTGGAACACCTTTTTTCAAAAACGATCCGGCAACCCCACACCCCCCAACGGCGTGGCTGTAAAGACAGACGAGCCCGCCGACGCTTGAAGTAAAAAGGCGGAAACTGATGATTGCCAGCACGTCCTCACTCCCGAACTGAGGAGGAGACTGTCGTTTAGTTTGATTCAAAGCAGTCCGAGCATTTCTTTATTCACAAAGACGGGCTGACAAAAGCAAACACTAAGCAGATTCTCACCTTCACGATGGCAAAAAAAAAAAAAAAAAAAACAGTAGAATTTGTGGCGTTTGGATCGTCTTTGTCAAACTGCAGTCAGGAGGCCGGTCTACACGATTGATTGAGTTATTTCGTGGTAGGGGTTGTGTGACAGATTGTGCGAGTGAAATTCAAAGAATGTCAGCGCAGGGTCAATAGATCCCTTCACAGCCCGGCCATGCCCGCGAGGTGACGTGGTTGGGAATATTGGCGGCAATCGAATCCATTATGGGATCGAAAGAAGAAAAATTTTAACTTGTCTGTCCGTGTTTGAGGAGTTTGGCCTTTTAATCCTGCAACACTGAAAGCCTGCGCTGCCATTTTCAAACCCCTGCAAGAATATCGGCACGCGGGCCGGATGGAACCGTCACACATCTGTGAGCGTGCGGAAAGGAAGAGGAGTGACAGCGGGAAGAGGGAAGGAGAGGCAGGCGGGAGCCAAAGCGGCTGTTTGGAATCTCAACGCGTCTCCACTTTGATGTCAACTTCTCTGCTTGGTGGCGTTCTGCAGACTCCAATCGACTCCAACTCGGGGCTCTGCCTCCTCCTCCTCCTCCTCTCACAGGCCGGGATCAAAGCCTCGACGGAGCTAGAAACGGATTTGCGTTATTGTAAAGACGCCTCCTGAGGAGGGATGGCGGACATCTGCGTTTAGGACGAAATGCGAAAGCTACTGCCGTGCTCGGACGTTCCCGCGAGGAGGAGACGATTCTGTGTGCAGGCGCTTGGGGGGATGGCGAGAGCCAAGAAAGGTTGTGCGAGCTCCCCGGGCGCAGACAGGCAGACGCTTCCCAGGTAAACAATGTCGCCGGCGTTTTGACCTTCTCCGCGGGAACTCCGAGGGTGAGACGTAGCTGTTCGTGCGCGCGTAGATGTTTCCTTGCGTGAGGGACGGCGTGTCCCGCCGCCATCACAGCGCAATCCTGCGTCCATGCGCCTCCAGGCTCAAAGTTTTGTCCTTCATCATCGGGTTTTGCACGTCAAAGTTTGCTCGCGGACCGGCGGTGGAAAACTAATTTCCCCTCGGCGGAGGAGCTTCAAAGGAGGGCGCACAAAGCCGAGCGGGAGCGACGGGGCGGCAACTTCACATCTTCCTCGAAATAGATGGAGACACACCAGGGCCGGCCCGCTGAGTCGGAACCATTCCGCGTGGCCAGGCCTCGATTCAGGCCGCGTTTTTCTGCCAGGGAGGCAGAAGCGAGGGCGGTGCTGTGAAATGTGCTGGTGCCGATAATAGTGCTACATTAAGAAACGCTCCCATTACCCTTTAGGACGGGGTTAACGACTCTGGCCTTTGTGCCACACGTTAGGCGTGGGAATAACCGAGCATCCGGTGGCGTTCGTGAGGAGCCCCGAGATCAGTGATTAACGGCTGAACTCCTGAACTTGCCCTCGCTGACACGAGCCTTACGGCTAAAATACGGGGGGGGCGGTGTCAGTCACGGGATTCCGCCCGCTGCCACGTCGTCCCCCGGGGACGGGGACAGAGCGAGGGGGCAGTGGGGGCGGCCCCTCTGGGCACGGGGCCTGATCTATTCGGGGAAAGGTGCAGGGGGAGGGAGGGACGGCTGGCCTCGTGATGGAGGGGCTGCTCCTTTTCATCCGTCAGGCCCTGGCACGCCGAGGTCTGACGTGGCCGTATCGCTCCCTGGCGGTGGCCGCGGCGGCCCCCTGCTATATTTGCGGGCTGACATTAATGCCTCTCTCTCTCTCTCCCCCTCTCTCTCTCTCCCCTTCCCCGTCTTAATTCTCCCTCTCGTCTTGTATGACGCTGCAAATCCGCGGCCACACTATCCTCGCACCCGGACGGGCCACGTCTCCGCTCGCCACGTCTTCTTTACAGCGTCCGGTGTCCGTCGGACATTTCGGTGCGGTATCGGATTTGTTGTTTTTATATAAATATAGTCGAAACGCGTTGCTCGCTCAGGGGGTACATTCGCCACTGCTGCTGCCGCTGCTGCCGACATAATGGACCTCCCGGGTCTGCGGAATGGATTTGATCACAGCGTGAGAATCATTAAGAAAGAAGAGTCTGTGCACAACAACAACAACAACAACAACGACGACGCAGAAAACAACAGAGCGGCCCGCTTTTACGGCCTTGATTTTGTTTATAGCGCGCGAGCACTCTCGCGCAGCAGTGCGCCCGTTTATTTTCTATTATGAGTGGATGTTGGCGGGAAGACGACATAATTCACTCAGCAACGCTCCATAATTTGATTTTCTGTCACCGCTCGATTTAGGGAACTTTGGTGACTCATTGCACGGCGTATAAAAGTTGAGTGAGTTTTGCGTATGTAATCAGGAGGAGACACTTCGTACTTTATGATGTGTTTGGAGAACCCGTAGACCCCAGAGCTCGATAAATAATACCACACACACACACACACACACACACTCCCCATGGGCCGCACAAAAGACGGACGATGTGATCAAACGCAATATAAGGCATGATAACACGTGGCCAGATAAAAACAAATGATAGTCAAAACAAATAACAGCGCCGTTGGTTCTGCCTGCTTGACGTCCAGAGATGACGTTAATGACGGTGTGAGATAAAACCTTTACGCGGCCGCTCGTAAGGCTGACACAGCCACGCGCCATTACCGCCGTGATTTCAGATGCTCAAGCCCTGCTGGCAGCTCCCGCCTCTGTGGTCGACGGCCATTGATTCCGTCTCGGGACGCGCTGCTTTGGAGGGCGTCAGCGAGGAGGAAGCGGGATGCTCTCATAACGTGGGACGGACAAAGGGCGTTTGACTCCAAAGGAAACATGGACGCCGACGCTGGCCTCGCTGATGGGAATGTGAGCGAGGAGCCTCTCCGGCTCGCCATCGCTGCTGATTTACTGCGCAACTTTCGACCCCGAACGCAACGCGACACCGCGCCGACTCGGCGTCAGCGGACGCCGCGTCCCTCTCCCTTTACGGGCCGCTTTTACGGCTCAGCGTTCGGCGCTGCGGATGACTTCATCTCACATTTAGCCGAAACCTCACCGGCGACATCCGAACAGGAGGACGGGAAGCTGTCCCGCCTGCGGGAACCGGAGAAATCCCGCGGCGTCGCTTAGCCCGTTTTCGAACCTCCTGCCTCGCTGTCACGTCACCTTATTAATGAGGACAGAGTTGCCCCAGCTAATTGGAAATCTGCAGAGTCAGTCTTTCATTGGGAAAGGGGACAAGTCAGGAAAGAGGAGAGGCAGGGAGGGAGAGAGAGAAAGAGAGAGAGCGAGAGAGAGAGAGAGAGGGAGGGAGAGCTTTTAACATTCCCCTGTCCTCACATGAACTGGGCTAAAACAGGCCCTGCAGTGTGCGGTGAGCTCTTTCTGCATTCGTCACGATCTCGGCGATACATCTCAGAGGCTTTCTGCAAATTCAATTTGAGATGGCATCTCTCGCCTCCGGCGAGGTGTTTGGGTCATAGCTCACTCACCGAATACTAAGAGCGGCGAGGGGGAGGGCAGTTATGATTGGGTGGTGGTGGTGGAGGGGAGAGGCAGGAGCTGAGGGAGATAAAAGCGCCCTGCTGTGAGATAGCAGCCAGATAAATCCAAGCCTGTCCAGGAGCACTGTGGCCGGGTGGAGATCGCAACGCCACACCAGGCACGGCATGAAGATGGAAGCCAGTGCGGGCGGGAGGAGAATTAGGACGGATGGAGGGGACGGGAAAGGGACGGGACGGCGGATAGACGGGCGCTGATGAGTTCTTTCCATTTTCACTTGCGGGAGATGGCGGGAGATGCAATTTGACAGCTGAATTATGGATGAATGACTGGCAGCGCCTCCCACTGGTCGGATGAAAGTGAGGCTGCGAGGAATAACCGGGGATCCCAGAGAGAGAGAGAGAGAGGGAAAAAGAGAGAGAGAGGGAGAAACAAACAGAGACGTGGGGACAAAGTGAGAGAGAAATAGAAATAGTAAAGATGGGGAGGAAAGAAGAGAAACCAGAGCCAAATGAGAGCTGGGCAGACAGGAAAAGAGGGAGAGGCTGAGAGCTAGAGAGACAGAAGTGGAAGGACAGGTGCCAGAGGGAGAGTGGGAGGGAGGGGGAGAGAGAGGGAGTGAGTGAGCGAGGGAGAGAGAGGGAGGGAGAGACAGATCCTCTGCTCAGGTGGGCCGGGCCTCGGGGGGTCCGGCTACACACGCAAGCGCCCAGTTAATTACCGCAGCGTTTGAGCTGATGTGGCGAGCGGCGCGGCGGCGCAGGGAACATGGCCGCCATGAATAAAACATGCTGTGTACCTCCCCCTGACGAGATGGGAGCCGACGTGGCCGATGGCTGCGAGGCCGAATTGTGAGGAGGGGCCTGTCGTGCCAGCTCGCGTCGGGCTGGAGGACTCGGGCGCTTCCGACACAGCGCTGAGGCCTGTCGTTAACCGCCGTTTGCAAAGCTGTCGCTCAACAATGGGCGCAAACAGGGATGGAAAAGTGGAGGCTGCGGCTGGTATCATCACTCCTCCCACTGCTGCCTAACCTGAGTCGCACCTTAATGCATACACACACACACACACTCACTAACTCACTGACGGTAAGGGCAGAGCACAAGTATTCCGACCTGCAGTTGAGGAGGGACGCTCAGGCTCAGGCTTCTCTGGAGCCATCTAAGAGCCCTCTGGAACCACCCTGGTGTTTGTCGTCTCAAGGGTATCTTGAGGGCTTGCCGCTTGGCAGCCCTCATGTACGGCGTCACCTCGTGACCATTCCTCCCCACGCACACACACCCAACCCACCCTCTCCACCCTGTCAGCCTGAGGGACACCGTGACGGAGATCCTCTGAAATGAGAGTCGGCGTGATCCATCGTGGATGCGCCTCTGGCTCAGAGATGCTGCTGTCTGCTCGGACAAGCCGACATGTTCACACCTGATATTTTGTTTTTCCACCTCCTTCACGCTGGATGGCGGAACGCGGAGACAAATGAGAGGAATTCTTTAAGATGGGAGCAGTGAAATCGGCGTCCTTATGTGGTTCTTCTTCAAACAAGACCAACAGCAATCTCATCCCCCAACCTCAACACCACGCATCCACGGGGATTGAAAATGGAAATTAGAGCCAACAGACCCTGACCCTGACGCCCATTCCTTACGACTGATTACAGTTACGGCAGCACAGACACCTCTGACGGCATGAACGCTGTATATAACCTTGCTACACACACTCCCACACACACACACCGAGGCGCGAGGACACGTACACAAAAGCGCAGCGTATCCATTCAATCCGTGTCAGGACTCCCTCCCCGCGTCTGTCTCTGGCGACAGCGGCGGCGCTGTGTAGATAATTGGGTTGTAATTAGATGAGAGCGCGCCACAGGAGGTCACGCCGGCTGAATCTGAAGTCGGCGTGGCTCTGCAGCTGGATGTGAGCTGGATGGCGATGAGAACCTGGGCTTGGCGAGCTGTTCCGCTTGGGCGCCCGCCCGGGACGGACAACATACGCATGCACACTCGGGCCTCGTCTCGCTGCTCCGCTGCCATTACGAGGATTCGCTCTGTCACGTTTCCACGTTTCAGCTTCTCCATCCGCACACACAAGGGCAGGCAGGCAGGCAGGCAGGCACACACCCCGAGGGATGGAGCGGTATGCCAGGCCGCTCACTTCCTGAAATATTTAGGCTTCAATATGTTGTAGGTTGCTAATTCTAGAAAGTGAAGAGGGGTGACAGAGAGAAAGATCTAGAAACACGGACACGCGTCCTTCGCCACGTGAGCGCGCTGCCTTTGGCGGGAACAGCGACTTACTTCCTTTCCGTGGTGTGATGAAACGAGACCGGGTGACCGAGACGGTTAGCGGCCACAGCACCGCGGCAGCGGCCATTAGCCCGCGCAGCAGGAGGCCGAGAACACGGGTTGGTCCCCGCATCCTCCGACAAATAGAGTTGCAAAGGAGTTACAAATTGAGGCGACACACTCCCCGGCTCACTCGGCGGGTGTGTGCTGAACTCCTGTGGCTTGTGGCTGAACCTTCTCTCCCTCCCTTCCTCCTTCCCTCTCTCCATCTCCTCCCCCGTGGACCCTGGCTGGCCTCTGCACTCTCCGCCTGCATGGATATCAATAATTAATGAGCGTGTCTCCGGCTGCGTGCAGATATAATCCATTGCGGGACGGCGGCCATGATGGAGCCAACAGGAAACTGATGGCTGTCTCCCATGCGTTTTTCTGTTGAAATATTTCATTACACTTTCTCTAACCGGCTGACGACATTCAATGGAGGACAGGAGAAATAAGGTGAGGGCGTGATAGTCGCCCTGGCGTGTTTATTTACCTGGCGAACAAGGACACAAACGGTGATTTATATTCAGGGGGAGGATAATATAAAGCCTCTCGGCGCGAGATAACCAGGGGTTGGATTCGAGGGACGTCTATTCTCCTGCAAGATGTCCCCCTCTTGGCCCCACCACCACCCTTAAGGGAAACTCCGTGAACCGTGAATCTTTGCTCTCCTGAAAGATGGTCAATATGCTCCATTCTTTCTCCCTGCTCGCCAAACCCTCCCTCCACTTTCGTGCAAAACTCAGAGAAATTACTCTGTGCTGTGCAGAACCGGGGTGGTCAATTCAATTATTCCCCTTGCTGGACGCTGATTCCTTTTCTGGCCTCTGAGGAAACTCTCACGGGAATCGGAGGGGTCCTCTCTCTCTCTCTCTCTCTCTCTCTCTCTCTCACACACACACATAGAGTTTTTCTGTAGATAGTCTTATACTCTAGATAGGTTTATGCTGTAGGCTGTAATTCATACCTCAGACATGTTTATACTGTATTTATCACTTGTTGCACTGTTAAACTGGAGCTGCACCACAATTTCGTTGTACCATGACAATAAAGGCATTCTATTCTATTCTATTCTATTCTATTCTATTCTGTTCTATTCTATTCTGTTAATATCAATTTCAAAGTTCCTCCTCCTTCTCTTTCTCTTGTGAATGTATGAGCAGAACCTCTATTTCTGTCTTTACAGTAATGGCATATTTGCATTAAATGTCAGCAAAGATAATCATTAGAAAAGAAGACAGCTGCATGTGTGCGTGTGTGTGCGTGTGTCTGTGGAATGAGAGCAGGGCTGCGTGGGTGACTACAGCTGTGGAAGAGGCAGGCCAAGTGAAATCCATGAGTCAGGGAGGGAGAAGTTTGGGTTGGTGACCCTGATCCAGGTGCTGTCCTCATTCAGCAGCTCCTGTAGCCTCCCTGCTCTCCTCACGGTGGGAAAATCTGCCCTCTGAAATTGTCCTCAGCTGCTCCTCCCTGTCAGCGCTGAGCAGGAGCTCACACAGGCGGAACGCAGCTGATCGGTCAAGGGGAGAAAAGAGAGAGTGGGTCTATGAATGTCTGAGGGGGAACGGAGACGATGATGAAACTGCCAAAAAAGGAGAGTAAAAGTATTCCCTTTGCTCTCTCTCCCACTTCCTTTGTCTGACCTCATCGACATAAAGTATCACAGCAGACAAGGGGACGGCAACACTCAGCTGATTCCCAATTGATTCATGTTCACCTGCAGTCCAGACAGTTGCCGTGATGTGTGTTGACTCCCCAGTGAGTCGGCGATTTTTGGCTAGTGCGCCTGGCGGCCGCAGACTCCTCATTCTGTGTCCACATTCTGCGTTCTAACACCTGTTTCTCCTTCGCCTACACTGACTTCTGGTGTTTCTATCCTCCATTCTCCTGGCCTTCACTCAGCCTCTGCAGCAGCGTCGGGCCGCTGAGGCCACCGTGTGACTTTGTGTCAGCGCGGCGAGTAAACAGACACTTCATCTCTCTGCCTGGATAAACACAATCTGACATTCATCAGGCCAACGCGGTGCCCGACGTGCCGTGCCGAGCCGAGGGCGAGCGGGTAGCGTGGCGGGGGCGAAAAGGGAGGGCACCCCGATTCATTGTCTTAAATCAAAAGTACTTTTGTGTTTATGGGCTCTGGCGACATCGGTTTACTTTAACGGTGCACAACGGCATTTATCTGTGCTGTGGCTTCTTGGGTGGCGGCGCCTGGGCACCCGGTTGGGTGTCGGCTGGTTTTGAGGAGTTGCCTCTCTGCACAGCTCCGCTTCTACAAACTTGTTCAGCCGTAAGCGAGCTGAATCTATGTATGAAATCAACAAGATCCAACATCGGCTTACACGTCTGAGACCATAAGAACGCGACCGTCCTTGGGTTGACTTTGCTTTTCCGCTTGGTAAACGCGGCCGTGATTTCTCCACGGCGGCGCGTAGGATTTGATTTCGCACAAGCTCGCAAGCAATCAGAACACAACCAAACACTGATTCAGCAGAGCTGGAGGACTGCCAGAGGTGTGCCGGGGTGGCGCCACCTGCCAAGTGGTGTGGAGAGCGGAACAATGAGAGAGAGAAAAGAAGAAGAGGAGAACAGCGTGCATTACAAGTGGGGGACGTCGGGTGGCATTTTGGTGGCGTCAGATTTCCTGGGCCGGACGCGGCCACACAAAGAAGAGGATCCGTGATGGCACAGGACGTTGATGGATACCCACACAGGTGCCGCAGGCAGGAATTAATTAAGGAAACAAATCTCAGCACAAAGCAGTCTTGGCTCCACTATTCGTTTATTCAACCGCGTTGACCTCTGGCTCCTCCCCTATCTCCTCTGTGATAGAAAGGCCCACGGCCAGGGTGGAATCAACACAGATATCTCAAGATTCGCCGTCTCCGCCGAACGGGGTCGCACAACGGGGTAGAGCTGATAACCTGCACTGCACTCGGGCTTGGCCCAGAAACAAAACCAGTAACATTTTATGCTAATAACACTGCAGCACCAAACCCTCCCTATCTGCACTGAAGAACAGCGGAGTGAGTTCACCGTGTTCCGAGCAGAACTGGAACGCACAGACAGAAAGACTGTCGGCCAGGCGGGGAAAAGTGGTAGATGTTGCAAAGGAAATTATCGCAAAGGGTACAAAACAGAGAGGGACAGTCATGTTTTCAGCATGTTCGCTCTGAATGAAAAGCACATCCCTTGGTCTCCCGTGTTTGAGTTCTATGTTCCCATTATAACTACTGAGTCCAAACAGTGGCACACTCCCCTCACCAAAGCAAATCTGAATGTGCCAGGTGTCCACCAGCCACCACTTCCTCTTCTCTCCTTGCCACTTTCTTCTGCTTCGGCACGCAAATACGCTTGTCACCGCCATGTTTACGCGGCACTGTGTCTAGACCACACATGTCTCATCAACGAGTCATTTCGCCATCTCGGCTGAGACTTTGACGCCCAAGCACATCCTGCGACTTCCCTCCGTCGCGCCAAGGGAGGTGATGGTGCTGCGTTTTCCCGGGAACTCTCGCACCCGTTGCGCCAGGGGGAGGAACGTCAACGCTGTCATCGGCTGATCTCCTCCCAAGATTCCCCGCAAGCTTGGCAACCCACCAGTACGTCCATCTCCCATCTGTGTGGTCCTCTAATTGTCTGCTCGTCCCGTGAAGTTGCGGGTCCAGCGGCCTGGCTGAGTGACGTGTTTGCTGAAAGCGCAGGTGTTGCTTTCTGCCGAGCATGCCGGCCTGCGACTGTGTCACTGCAGGACAGCGGCAAACACGATGGGCTCTATCTCGTTTGGACAGGAACAAATGAGGCGGGAGATAGAGGCCACGCTGATCTGCTCCGTCCTGACTTGTCAGCTACTGCCACGCCATTTTTGTCCTCCGGTGGCTGCGGGATTGACGGCAGACACGAACTCCTCACTGTGAGAAGACGCCTCCCAAAACATGGCTGGGGCCGCTGCATTTCTGCGAGGGATTGTGTCTGGGGCTGTTTCACCCAGCTGGTGACGGCAGCATTTGTTCTCCCCTTAGGTGACCCCTTGCCGTGTCCGCTAAAATGACACGTGATTTGCCGTTTGTCACGATGCAGCATCTTTGGCGAGGCAGCTGAGCCAAAACCAAAACCCTGAATCACCAAGCCGTGAGAGTCACGGTCAGAGAAAGGACACCCCGACGGGCCACCAGCACAACAAAGAGTACAAGGCCGTGGATATGGTGGGGGACATGACCAGAGCTAAGCAGGGACCCCTGACATGGACCCATTGAGGGGTATTTGGAGGGGGAGCAGCCAGCCTGGGCTTTGGTCCACTGGGACTGTCACAGCAGGATAATTAACGACCCCAAGTTCATGTCCCACATTTCCCGTCCCGCCTCCTCCCCTCCTACCCCAGCGTGTTTGCCCCAAGCGGCTGGACGTCGCTGTCCACAGCCAAGCATTGAGGCCAAGAGGTATCAATCTTTGTCACAATTGCTAACCAGCGGTAATTAATTAGAGAGTTCGATATTCTGTCCGCAGCTGTCGCGGGATCCTAAGCCTAATACCGGCAAATTGGCTTCTGGTGTGGTCTGCGTGTGTGTGTGTACACCAGGAAGCGTTTACAAGGGATTTACAGGGCTCAGTCCCTGACACGTTTGCCTTTGTGGCGTCACGGGGAAACGGGCCCAGCATTGACCGCATCCGGGCCGAGGGAGCGTTTTCGGGGGAAGAGCTGGTAGATAGCAATCGGAAACTGTGATGACCGTCTGTTGCAGATCAGCGATTTTGCCAGAAAACTTTGACGACTCAGAGACAGACGCGGCAGAAGCTGCTGCGATGTGACAGACAGGGGGAGTGCGTGCCTGCCAGGTGCCAACCGCTACCCACGGCCATTTCACAACAGCTGCGACAACAGTCAGCAGATCTCTGCTGAGCTCCGGGCGTCGTCCACACAGGCGTTATAGATGCTGGTGGCCGCCAGGAAGCTGCGGTTCTTCCCCCTCATGACCATTTTCAGGGTCAAACGGCCAAACTTTGTTTATTTTCTCTTTTCTGCAAAAGGAAAATAAGCAGAGTCGGATCGTTTGACCCTGCTTAGCAGAGCCGCTAATGCAAAGCTAATCTCTCTGTGTGTCCTGTGGGCACGCTGCAGTTGCTTTTAGTTTTCAATCTCGAAGAAAGTCCCTTTTACCAGCAAGGTGGAGAAGAAGAAAGCTGAGACAGTCGTGCAAGGACTGAAAGTGAGCATTGCTCTTCGGGGGAAAAAATAAAACCCTCCTTGAAAACGAACCTTACGGGGTTCTTCACCTTTCTAGTGTCACACCTGTCACGCATCTCCCTCCTTCCCTCTTTCACTCTCGGGAGCAGTGTTTGCCGTGCAAATCTGACAGCCGTGTGCAGCTAAGAACAAAAAGAGATCAGGGAGCCAGCTGAGACGCATCATGGGGAAGACTTTGCATGAAGAGCTGCGCGCTGCTCGTGACAGCTGGAGGCAAGAGAGAGAGAAGCCGGTGCTGGCGGCTGTGTTGGTAATCACAGGCAGCGTGTTTCAGCTAACCGAGGCTGTGCTACTGAATAAACATGGCGCTCGGTCGAGCCTCCTCCGCACACCTAAGGTGGACGGGATGCGCACCAACCCCTTCGTGGACACGCTGGCCTGCGTTCTGCATGCAGAATCCACAGCCGGCCCCCCCAGAGGATGTTCTTATAATGAGGAATCGGATCCAGCCAGCCTTCCGTGGTATCGCCTCGCATCGACGCAACTTTCTCTTCGGAAGCATATTGACGAGTTGTTTTTCTCCGCAACCTAAGCGCATCCCCCGCAAGAAAATGATGATTCTGGAAGCGGTGGATCACCAAGGGATTGCACGGCCGATGAAACTCAGCATCTACCCGAGCCCCACAGGCGGAGCGAACTACGGCGGCCACACTGGATCAGCGGCTGTGGGCCGTTAATATAGCGGCAGCGGCGGAGGCCGACCTGTAGGAGGAGAGCGTGCGGCGAAGATTTGTCACTTTAATTACCATCCACGGTGCGAGATGCCGTCAGGAAAAAAAAAACTCCCAGAGAGATCTGACGGAATATTTTTATCTCCTTCTGCAGCCGTGCGTGGACTTTGGAGGAGCACCTGTGGAGACATTTCCGGATCTCACCAAAAAAATAAATAGATTCCAAAATGTCAGGACTGCAGAGAGACCCCTCCATCTGTCCAAAGGGACGCCGACTGAATTAAAGACGGAGCGAGAGCACGCTGCCGGAAAATTCTTTCTCCCCTGCTTGCGCCTCTCTTTTGCAAGATAAGCACTTTGATGAAAAATGAACTGCGGGGTGAGGGGGAGGGAAGGGGAGTGAGGGACGGGGAAGAGGGGGTTATTGGGGGTTGCTGGGAAGATGGAACAACCCTTTCACACAGAGGCAAACAGCAATTCACTTTTATGCCCCAATTACAGGGCACTCGGCCAGATTGACAGTAGCCGCCAAATAGATACATCGGCCTTGACGCACTCGTGCGCGCAGACACACACACACATCACACACACACTCACATGCAAGAAAAAGGCAGCTGCTCTTCCATCGCAGCCGAGTTGATGAGTGCTGTCAGCATTGATTATTTTGACTGTTCATTGCGCTGCTGCGTTTGATTGTTCAATCGATACCGGTGTGTACGGGCGAGTGAGTGAGTGCGTCTGTGTGTGTGTGCGCGCTTGCGTTTCTGAAATCCCCAACCTGCACTGGCACTAACAACTGCAATAAATACTCACGTAATGATTTGAGTGTTACACGGTGTACTTTGTACATGAGCGGGTCCTGTGATATCAATAGTACTGGTGGATACTCTCGTCTCCACTGCTATGTAAACATGCTGTACTACTACTGTAGGATTGCATCTAAGTACTGTACGCTCCTGCTCAGAGGTTGAGCCATTTTGAAATGTAAGCTCTCTCTCTAGGCAGCGTCGACACACGCGCACACACACCAGCGAGCCCTCGCACACCTCTACATTAACATTTGGCTTTAAAATGAAACGCTCACATAGTGCCGCAGCCTGCGGCCTCGCTACGCTCCACTTCCTCCCTCATCCGTAACGCCTTTGTTTAATGGATGACAAGTCGGCTTTAGTGGGTGCACATACACACCACTCATCGATCCCTTTACAGAAATCTAGACGTCAGCTCTCATCGACAGCCACGACAGACCCGTGGTGCCGATTTCCACGTGATAGTGAGATGAAATATGTGTTGCTTTGTTTCCACCGGCAGCGGCTGATGCAGCAGTACACTGATGTATGATGTGTGTGTGTGTGCGTGCGCCGTCATGTGTGTGTGTATGTGTGTGTGTGTGTACTTCAAATGTAGCTACACAGTTGAGAACACACGGACATCAAGTATCACTGCTGACAGGTTGTCCATTTACTCAGCGGTACACAAGCTACAGTACACGGCACCGAAGGAGCATCGATGTGAAGGCGTGTGTGCGTGAGCGTGTGTATTTGTGTGTGCTAGGGTGCATGTGTGTGTGGGTGGGCGTCATTGTGACAGGATGATTGATCTCCTACAGGCAAGTTCATCATTATTCAACTTTCAACCTGTGTGTTACAGATGAATAGTCATTGGAAA
>OMPJ01039554.1:0-57113 GCA_900312935.1 Carapus acus | reverse complement strand
TGAGGCGCAGGAAAAGATAAGTAGATTAAAGCAGTAGAGTGGATGGGAGGAAATGGCTGAAGGTAAGATGTTTCCAATGTTGTTGGACCTGGGAGTAGACCCTTGAACGAGTATTCCCATTCATTAAAGAAAGCATCCTCAGGTCTGCAAAACACTGGAAGTAGCAATGAGATTAATAAGATTAGATAAGTAAGTTTGAAAACAGAAAAGGTCAAATGTGTCCTTGAAGGCTGTTAAAGGGGTTGCGGCACAAACACAACTCTCATTTCATATGGTCTGGGCCTTCACGCTTCTTCCTGCTTCTTCCCACTTCTTCTCGCTTCTTCCCGCTTCTTCCCGCTCTTCTTCACTTAGGTGTGTGACGATTATGACGTGCAGCGAGGGGAGTTTTACTTTGACAGGAATCCAGGCCTGTTTCCTTACGTTCTCCATTTTTACCAGACCGGTAAGCTGCATATCATGGAGGAGCTGTGCGTCTTTTCCTTCAGGTCTGTTTGCATGTCTCCTTCAAAAGAGACTTTTCTTCCTCCTGTTTGATAGTATATAAGACAAATCAATTATAATGGAAAGCACTCAAGGCTTTCATCCTCTGCCAAGCGTCCGTAGCACTCTGTGGCTGCTGAGAAATCAAATTTGCCTTCAGATTGAGATCTGTGCCAAAGTACACATACTGATGAGCAAGCGCAATGTTCTTCCTTAAGTCTTTAAGCTTCCATATTAAACTTAAGCCTAAACGAAATGTATGAATGCCATGCGTCAGCCTGGGCACTCACTAGATGAACTTCTGTTGCAGCCAGGAGATAGAATATTGGGGTATCAATGAGTTCTTCCTGGACAGTTGCTGCAGTTACCGTTATCATGACCGCAAACTGGAGAGCAGTCGACATCGAAGCTGGGACGACGAAAGCGACGCCAGCAGCATCGACACCTCTGTGGATGAGATATCCGACCTGAACAGGTAGATAAGAAGTGCCCTGATGCTAGAATCAGTTAAACATTTTGGAACTTCAATGATGTAGCAATCATGATTTCAATCTCGTCTTCCTTCACAGAGACTTGCAACATTTCCAGGTAGTGCGCTATGGGAATATCAAGAAGTGCCTGTGGCTGACCCTGGAGAACCCAGGATACTCCATCCCCAGCAAGCTCTTCAGTCTCATCTCCATAGTCGTGGTGGTCACGTCCGTTGCTACCATGTGCATCAGCAGCATACCAGAGTATCAGGTAAGTACCAGAAAACTCAATGTAGGTGAGGAGCTCCTCCTTGTTAGGAGTTAGAGATTTAGGCCAATGTAACCATGTGTTTAAGGAATCAAGTGCTAAGTGGACATGCAAAAACAAAATTTAGAAAGGTTTTGCACGCAAAATCTCTTCACTGTATTTGTCATTCTAGATAAAACACAGCTAGATTTGAAAATACTGAACAGACTTTGACAAAGATCTATCGTGTTTCCCCTTGGCTCATACTGTGGCTGATATTTTGGAATGGTTTTTCATCATTTTTATTCTTAGGTCATGATGACATTATACCACTTTATAACAACTGAAATCAGTTTGTATGGATTAGTATTTGTTTTCCAGTAAGTAATGAAATTCTGTGGGCAATTATTCAAAGAACAGCTTTTTTTCGCACGTCTGTACTTTGGAAGTGAATCTACATGCATTGTTTGTACCAGTAAGTGTGGACAGTAAACACAAAAGGTGTTTGTGTTTGTCCAGTCTAATGGATCTGTGGAGGTGATCAAAGTGTCTTTGTCTCAGGTTTTTGACATGGACGGGAAGCTGATCGAAGACTCGACCATGCAGGCCCTGGAGGTGTTCTGCATCTGCTGGTTCACGTTTGAGGTAAGCTAGCTCTTTCTCTGCCACAAATACCGGTATTGGTATGTTTTTTTTTATTTGATTTGATCACTGCAGACTCCAACGGCAACATTTTCAGTCTATTGTTAACCAAGTGGCTGCATTTTCAAAGTCCAGTAATGCGGACGTGTTCTCTATCCGCTTTTAAAACATTTGGTCTTTGTTTCAACTCTGAGGTGGTGACTCGACTGCTGCTTGCACCCAACAAGAAGAGGTTTTTCCAACACCCTTTGAATATCATTGACATGGTCTCTGTGGTTCCAATTTACATTACTTTGGTCTTTGACCTGACAATGGGTGCCGACTCTGAACTGGGAAATCTTGGACGACTCATACAGGTTAGACACTGATTATTTGTGTATTAAAAGGTACAGGATGGCTTGATGAGCATAGATTGTTGTGTTGTTAGAAGAGACTTTACACACTTATACTCACAGAACAGATAGTCGTTGTAAGTCAGAAGATATCATTGCCACTGATTATATTCTGTAGATTGCGTACAGTTTAGAAATTGTTTTCTAATGCATTTCATAGATTATTTCATCAGTGGACACAACTAGATATG
Source organism: Carapus acus (assembly GCA_900312935.1). Taxonomy (NCBI): domain Eukaryota; kingdom Metazoa; phylum Chordata; class Actinopteri; order Ophidiiformes; family Carapidae; genus Carapus; species Carapus acus. Next base: position 54,688 of record OMPJ01039554.1, on the reverse strand, counting down.
ACCCGTCAGTAAGAATTTGGTCATTCAAGTGGGTAACACGTTTCCATGTCTGTCAGGTGTTCAGACTGATGAGGATCTTCAGGGTGTTGAAGTTGGCCCGACACTCTACAGGTCTGCGCTCATTAGGAGCTACACTGCGGGTATGTGAGAGGCTTTGACCCAAAACATTCTCACATGTCACCATTTTTGTGCTTTTTTGCTTTTGAAGCAGCTACACCAAAACATCCCCGTCCTTAAAAACAACTACTGTACAATGGGGAAAGTGAAAACCTGCAATCTGATTAGATTTTGCATCTTACTAATCTTTCATGAAGCTCTTACTTCTGCATGAATTACCACCAGACACAAAATTAGATCTTTTGTAAGCACATTTCAGTATTACATCTACCACTTTTTAAGTAATTTGGCTCGTTTTTGTTGTTATTGATTTATAATCACCAAAAAAAAAAAAAAAGAAAAGAAAATAATTAACACACCCCATCCGATTAATACTTGCTTTAATATACTAGTAATGTTCATGAGAGTGTGTGCAGAACAACTGTCACAGATGAGAGGCAGAGATCCTGGCAGGCTATAATCAAGATGTCAGGCATCATCTATACTTGTTATCGCGATCTACATACATGTGATGATTTTCTGTCACATTAGGCATCTGTCTGTGTTTTGTAGTAGTACCAGTAATAGTGGTATGGTCTGTAGTAGTGGTACCGGTAGTGATAAGGCTGTATGGCAATGGCCTGTACTGTGTGACTAACCTCTAGGCCTCCAGGTGTGTGAGTCCATCCTCCTCCATCATCTTCAACCTCCTCTCCGTGGACCATAACTCATATTATTTCTCCCTGCACACCTCCTAAGAAAGAGCTTAGTGTCTTATAAGACACTTAGGTACATCAGTCATACCAGGATAAGAAAGAAAGATACACTTAATAATACACCAAGGAGAAATTACATAGTTTACTCTTATTCCAACACATAGATGGAAGTGTTTGCACACACTTCATTGTCTTCATTGCATGCCCAGCAATAGGGGAGGGACCTGAGCTGGTTGGGCTGGTTGAGCTCCTTGTTCAAGACTGATCTGCAGTCTTCCCCAGCCACCAGTCCAACACCTGACACTCTTCGGTCTAACTTGACCACCAGGCAAGGTCACCCGAGCATAAAGTTCAGGTTCCACCGAGACTTGAACTCGGATTGCTGGATTCAGAGTCCAGAGTGCTGACCATTACACCATGGAACCACGAGGCACGGACGGGATTCGAACCCGTGATCTTTGGTTTACGAGACCAACGCCTTACCACTTGGCCACCGCGCCATGTTGGAAAACCTTTAAAGTTCTTGGAACTCTATCTCAAACTCTATAGTACGTCCAGAATAAGAAAATTGGCAAAAGGAGAACGAATAGTCACATCAATGCCATAGTGGGCTGTGGCCAGCCGTCTGTCTACACTTAGCACTATTTTGGAGGAACTTTGGAACATGTTGTCAGACATGGAATGCTACCCCAATGGTAGGTCCTCTTTTGTGCCAGCTTCATAAATACCTCCCTGCAGTACCAGCACCAAGCTACAGTAATTCATGCTCCAGCCTGACACTGACCTGTCCAGCACCATTGGGAACGGAACGGGAAGGAGCCCTACGCTACCCTGAGCCCGTCTGTGACTCCAACCACACACCTCATCACTGTCCTATTCCTCATCCTACACCACCATCATTTGCCCCTATTTGTGTGTTTCAACACTTGTTCTTGACAATGTCTTTGCCGTTGTAAAATCAGTAAGAGTGGAACATCGCAAAATATTATCAGTCCTTTATTTTCTCGCACCATCATCCTAAATTGTCTGTTTGCAGCACAGTTACCGCGAGGTTGGAATCCTGCTGCTGTACTTGGCTGTTGGCGTGTCCGTTTTCTCTGGTATCGCTTATACTGCTGAATATGAGCAGGTAAAGTCTGATTGACCGCTGTGGAATTTATCGGAATTCTAATCTTAAAGTGTATAGTACGTTCAGAAATGGAAAAATGCTCAAGTTACTCAGGAATGCTCTCTCCCTGTCTCAACAGGACGTAGGTCTGGATACCATCCCGGCATGCTGGTGGTGGGGAACAGTGAGCATGACCACAGTGGGATATGGTGATCTAGTACCCGTTACTGTTGTAGGCAAGCTAGCTGCCAGTGGCTGTATTCTCGGAGGCACCTTGGTGGTGGCACTACCCATCACGCTCATCTTTAACAAATTCTCCCACTTCTACCGCCGTCAGAAAGCCCTGGAGGCCTCTGTGAGGAACAACAACCGGCGAAAGCTTAACATAAGCTGTGAGAACGAGACGAAAGACGAGGAGGACGAACAGGAGGAAGAGGACAAGGGGTCCAGCTGTTATCTAGACGACGGTGACGTAGTGTACATAGACGATTCCGATTATGAGGATGAGGGAGGTGTGGTGAATTATTGTTACGTTGAGCATCCGTCCTACACAATCATTGTGAGAGAGAGGCAACAACATCAGCGTTGAGAGCTTCCTTAGGATAACAAAAGTCAAAGCTTGATTGAAGCTCGATTTAGGCAACAATTCAGTTGGTTTAAGTCAGCATGAATTGATTCGTTGATAGATTATGTAGCAGAAATAAAAACATTTCAAGAGTACAGTTGTTGTCTGCTATGATTGAAATCGGTGTCACAATGACAGTTTTCGTCTGACACCACAGAGGAAAGTGCCCCTTTAGGTACTCTACAGCTTTTTGTGTGGAAACACCCTGAAGTTGACAAAAGAGGCATTGTTCTACAGTGGCTACTTTAAGATTTAAGATTTATTCGATTTGTGATCAGGTGTATATCACCTATTTTTCGGTGGGATGGCAATATGAATGAACACTAATGCATAGTGTAATACTTCAGTGAAATGCAGTATTTGATGACGTAATTATCATATTCTTGTACAAAAGTTACAAACTCATGAGTACAATTTCATTGTTTTGGTTTTTAGGTGAAACATGCACACATGCAACATTTCACTGACAGAGCAGCTATAGTGAAAAGGGGGAGCGGGGACGGAGGAGTGGATCAGATTCACGATTAAAGATTCATTGTTGCTGCTAAAATTGTCACAGAGGAAAAAAGCAAAGGAACAGAAGGTGGCATCAAAGTTGCAGTGTTCTTAGACAAGAGAGGACAATAAAGTAGTTCTGGACACAAGTGATGGCAGCTTTGGACCAGAGACACGAGTAGCTACTTTCTCTTTCAGGCACTTTTGACAGGGACTATAATGTACAATGACTCTTCTACAACCACCACTGAGAGAACATCTTAATATGCATAGCTCTGCCCCATGGTGGCTGCTGAATCATGAACATCTGAATTTCGAATATCCAAATTAAATCAGTAAATACTGTTGACAATTTGGTGATTACTTGGTTGATAACCAAACATTCAGGCCTGTTGTGTGCTCCTTTTTGTTGAATCATCCATTGGACAAAATTGATATGTGGATCACATAGATAACTGCAGCCTGAATAAGCAACTGTTTCTGTTGTTGTTGTCAACATGGTGCAGCACAGACACTATACGCTGATGGCAAATAACAAAGGGAAAGAGGGTGTTTTTGTCAGCAACGGAGAAGAGTGTAGAAGAAAGTCGAGAGGTTACATATGGAATAGAATGCTTTTATTGTCATTGTGCAGCACAACAAGAGAATCATGGCACAACGAAATTAAGGCGCTGCTCCAGTTCAGAATTCAGTTAAAGTGATAAGTGCAAGTAGCAGGTTCAGCAGCATCGGGAACAGCATAGAGACGATTACTTATAAATGGAAAATTGACATGCAAGAAGAATGTAGTTAGGATCATCTTAAAGGAACAGTAGAGTAAGGTGAAGTACAATCCCAGAACCACTGCAGTAACTAGGTAATTATGGAGGAGGGGTGTCCCACAGGATTGTGAGTTAAAAGCTTGAGGCTGAAGGGGTGATGTTGAATGCTGTCAGTACATTTGCCCCACAAAGTAGGTGTCCAAAATAGGAGAAAGAGGAATCCTGTATTTGCTGGATGCCCCTAGGAACCAGCTGGGAAGTGACCAAAGGTAGAAATAAGGATTAAATGATGGTTTACTGTGGCGCAGACAGGTGTTTTGAGATCAGTGATGGGCTCTGGAAGATTGTGAGAATGGACCACATGACTGTGAGAGTGGTTTGTAGGTAGATAGATAGGTTCCTAATTGATCTTAGGTATCCAGGAAATTAAAGTTGCTTTTGTTAAGTTTAGTTTTTTTTGGCAGGTAGTTGAACACAGCTGAGTTGTTGAAGGAGACTTATGAGAAGTTGCTGGGCGATTCCTCTTACACTGGACAGACAAAAGAGGACAGGGTGACTTGGAGGTGGTTTGAGGAAACACAGGATGGCATCTAGAGGAACACGTTGACAGAGAAGGATGAGGGATGGCGAGAGTGGATATAAGTGTCAGGTGATTTGTGACCAGAGAACAGCGTGGCCATAGCAGATGGCGCTACCTGCTAGGAAGAAAAGAGGTAAACCGAAGAGAATGTTTATGTGGGTAATGACAGGGGACATGAAGGTGGAGGGTGTAACATTTGGGGATGGAAAGGGTTAGAGGAGATGGAGGTATTGTACGTGAACCACTCAGGGTAACCCAAAAAGGGAAAAGGAAAAAGAAAGGTTTTGTTTCACCTTTATATATTTCCTTTCATTTTCTTTTTTCTCAGATTCTTTAGTTGGCAGGAACCAACATTAAAACTGAAATAACACCTGTTACTTTCAGTGTGTTCGGGTATTGTTCTCTGCCTACAAGGGTCTGACTAGTCTGTGAACATTTGGGCCTACAATACATAAATTAATGTGTCAGATAAGTGAAGCAAATAAGCTACAAAACACTGTACATTAAACACGGCGGTCAGTTGGTGTACTTGCTCCAGCTCTCTGATCAGTCTTCTTGAACAGAGTGAAGTGAAGTGAGATAAATTACCAGTAAATGGAAGACCAAAATAGAAGTACACCATGAATGAATGGTTTATTTTCTGCAAAAAAACATTTTCCAGTGATTTGGACTGAAGTTTTGAGACATCTCTTTCCAGCAACAACAGACCTGCAAACAAACAGCACGCACATTACATTTCACAAATAGCACTCGAGGGGGAAAAAAAGTGATATTCCTTCCTCCCCAACTCCCTTTCACACCATAAAGACATCTACAGCTTGCGTCACTGCACTCAGAGCACGACAAGGAAACAAGTACACAAACGAGAACAAGTCTATTAAAACAAGTAACTGAGATATGAATTGTGCTGAGGGTTTATGTCGGAGGAGGAGCAGACAAACCCAAAGAAGCAGGAACCTCACACAAATGATGCTTTGGCTCTCTCTTTTTCCACAAGCATTCATTTTGTCACCTACCGATCAGCACTACACAACTGGCATTTTCATACAACAGGAGAGTACAATCACTAAGAACCACAGATCTTTTTTTGCTCAGCATGACATGAAATGATAAAATGAATGTACTACCTCAGAGTAAACCTTTGTTGTCTTGCTGCTGTCACAAGAATTATTGAACAGTAATCAAAAGTGATATGAAAGTGACGTCAATGACCTCAATTCTTGGATACTTCCATTTCAAACCAATGAAAGTCTCGAATGATGCAGAATAAATCCCAGACCTCTTAAATAAATTATCATGTATAATTAAGTGAGGAACGTTAGGCATCTCTTTCTTTTTTAAATGCTCCAATTGTACAAATACAGCCAACCATATTTGGCCCTATTTTGCGAAGGCCTCCAAAGCCTTCCATAGCTCTGCTTGTTTCTCATCACTGGCGTCAATAATTTATTCCCCTGAGGAGTGATGTGACCTGAGAAACTATTTCCTGTCTTCTAATGTGATAAAAAAATAAACATTCACTTCTCCTAACTGACTGTAATGATAAAAACATGGAATGTGAGAAGTTAGAAAGTTAGCACGTTTGCATCGAAAACAGCTAGCAAAAAAACATTTGCTTGGAATGTCTGGAATATTTTAGGAAGAAGTGGTTACAGTATGTCTTGGCACATATGAGAATAATGTTGTGGGCCTCATTGTGCCAACAAGACCAACAGATCATAACATGAAATGGTTTGTCAAACATCTCCATTGAACCGTCAACCCAAGTCTTTTTTCAAGCTTCTGTAGAAGAAAAGGAATCACTGAATTAGGACAGACAAAAAGGAGTTGTAAGAACACTTGTGGTGAAACAGGGAAAGTCAAAAAATAAAACCATGTGACTGAAACCTCTTAGTAGAGTTCACAAAGTTAACTACCAGAAAGTATTTCGAAGCTCGAACAAATAAATTTGTAGATTTCACATTTCACAGCTATAATTTCCTTGTCAATGTCAGGATACCACACTCCAAAAAAAGGTCACCTTTCTGTCAGATTTCCCTTATCTTGAGGATTCTTATTCCTATTGTGCTTATTCCTATGCTTAAGGGGAGGAGAGACTGAATGCCTGCGAACTGACCACAGTAACTTTCAACACCTCACCACAATCTTTGAAGGAACAACGTTCCTCAACACGTCATCTTTGATTCAACTGACCGGAACAACTTTACGAACTTGTACCTTCACTGAAATTGGTGACATGTATTTTGAGCCATTTCCTCAGTGGGAACACCAACAAGTCTGTTAGCACACTGACGGGACCACAAACTGAAGATAACAGGGAAAGAAATAAAAGATTGATATGAAAATTCAAAATAAGCAGCAGTAAAATATTGTACCTATTGACTGACAGCATGTAAAAAAAATATTCTGCTCTTAGAAGCTTTTTGAGAAATATGATCGCAGCAGCAGTGCTTTTGTGGAGCCTGAAATATGAAGGAAGTACTTCTCTTGATGAGCATATAGACTGAACAGTTGACGATATCCAACGTATATTATTCTCTAAACAAACAAAAAAAAAAAGACAGATATACTGTATTCAAGACAGTCATGGGGAGTCAAATTTGAGGAACACCGCATACAGTGATATGCTCAAATATATGCAAACACAGTCTCCAGTATTTGCATAGATCAGCTTTCTGGAAGTTCCGACGGTAAAAATCGTTGACTCAGAACTTCTATCGTGAATAATGAGTGCTGAAGATTAGAAGTTTTTGCTCAGGTTTCCAGGTTCAAGTGAGGGACTGAAGGCTTTGCCTCTGGGATTTTTGAGTTACCTTTGCCACCTGGTGCCAAAAGTTCATAGCACGTCCGTCACTTGTCTTCTGATCTTTACAGAAGACACAGAAACAGTACTCTCAAAAGGCCACTAGAAGTTCTGTTGCCGTCGTTTCTTGGCCTCAATCGCATCGAGGATTGGTTGTCTCTTGGCCTGGTAGCGCTGACGGATCTCCTCGATTTCCTGTTCCATCTGCGGGTCCAGAGAGGCGAGCCGCAGCCGCAGCTCGTCCACACTCCACGTTCGAATCTGTGGAAACAAGCAGAATTTCATAAAACTTTGTCGAGGGAACACACACACGCTCTGTCCAGACCCTAAAATTACCCATTTTTCCAATCAGTCCTCCATTAGTGGTGTGAAAAAATCCAATGTCATAAGGCTAATCTTTGCTTTAGCGAAGAAATTCCTATTATGAGGCATTTTACATAGAAATCACATTGTGAAACATTATCACATCGCCAAACGAGAACCTTCGGGAGGTTAAATTGTATTGAAAAATAATCCCACACTATCTCTCTGTACCTCACAAGGGAAATTACAGCTCTCGTGCTTTGAGAGGAGTTGTACCGGCAAAGCCATTATGTGCGGATTTCTACATCTTTTTGTCAGCATTTATATGGAGACAGCTCTACTTAAAGTGTGTAGCAAATCCTTTATAGCAAAAGGCCCTGCTCCTTTTTCTTATTTGTACTAGCTAGTGTTCATATTGCAATGTTGCAACTGAGTAGAACAATACTTACCAAATGCATGAGTAGTAAACGAGATCTTACAAACAGGCTTCAAATATTAAGCTATGTTTTCGAGGTGTCTGATTAGTGTGTCCGTTTTAGTATCTGGATAAGGTAAATGTATTGACAAGTATTGAATCTTTGCTGGCTTTATCTTTTCCCAGAGGGATTTCCCCTCTACGCTTTTACCAGCACTCCACTCTCCGGCTATTTATTACCAACAATCAATGGAGCTAAAATAACAGCGTCAGGCTAGTACGGTACGCTAGAAAACTATGAATGGACGCTAAAAGCTTTTCGAAGGCTGAACATTTCTCTCCATTTTGTGAGAGGGACATTTTTTCTTGAAATCGGGACAGTGAATCTGTGGAATTTAATGTGGGGTTGATAAATGTGTGCAAAGAAGTCCAAGATATGAGGACTACACTGAGATGATTTTTCTGTTTTTTGTTGGGGGTTTTTTACGGCGGAGGGCTTTTATGTAACTCGGCATCAATATGCAACAAGAGAGAAAAAACTCTGTCATGAAAAATTTATTATTTGAACACATACGCACTCAAGCACACACCGGGCCAAATAATCGGGCCGACTCAAACTGGTGCAAACCATTTAAAATTCAGCACCTGGGAGACACTTAATGGCATGGTGAGAATATGAAGTCTTCCGACAGCAACACTCTGTAAATATAACTAGACCAGGGTTTGACAACCTTTAACACCCAAAGGGCCTTTTGGACCCAATTTCAACCTGTCGTTTGTGAGGCTTGAGCGAGAGGTGGCTGCGAAGCAAGGATGAGCCCTTTGCTGCTTATGAAAACACGGCATCTGCAAATCAGGGCTGCGTGAAACTGTTGTCTGTGAGGTGTCAGCAGGGTGGCGGTGGGCAGGAAAGGTGAGCCCTTTGCTACTCATGAAAGTTTCCACCTCTCCCAGACATGCAGCAGAGCGTTTCAGCACCTCTCCTCTGAACAGCCACCGGATAAGCCGCAGTATGAGGCTGAAAGAGCCACATGAGGCTCACAAGCTGTGATTAGCATACCTCTGAACTAGTGCCACGTAGGGAACTATCCAGGTCACTTCCCAAAAAGAATAAAAAAATACAAGTTATATATTCTTTCTGTGTATTTATGTATCAATTATGTACATCTACACTTCCCCCACTCCCAAAACAAACACATGATGCAGATAGAAATGGAAGTGGGCAACACAAATAAAGGGTACTGCTTTGTAAAAGAGGAGTGTACACACAGTTCGGCATCTGCATCGAGAATCTCCAAATGTAGGACATGTACAAGGTATCGTCAGCGAACCGAGGTCGGAAAACCTCGATCCCTTCAGAGTGTTTGTAAGGACAAACACGAAGCTTTGAGCCACAACGCTCGATTGCAGGAGTCTGTGCATATGATAGATATGGCTCTACATAAGTCTTTCCTAATCGGTCAGTCTGTGGAGGACGGTGATGGGCCATCACACATTTCCTCTGATGTGATGGGCCATTTAATGAATTTATGTAGGTGCTGTTCAAAGTTACGGATAGTTGAATGAGAGAGGTAGAGTGGAGAATGAGGAAGTGCTTGGTAGGGGAATATTAGGACATTAAGCATTAGGAGCACATCAGTGAACAAGAGTGCCGGCAAGTGGGCTAGCTGGCTTCAAAGATATCGAGGAGGCAATTGGTGGGACAGGCTGTAGCAGCCTGAAATACTCCCTTCTGGCCTCTACAGGCACCAGAGTCAACATCATTCTCCATTATCCGTTCTCTGCTTTGTGCTACACACAAAATTCGGTGCCCACTTGGCCATACCAAGTCACTACATTTGCTGCAGAGAGGATAAGAAACCACAGGCTGTTGCATATAAGGGGAGAGTCCAAAAAGAAACTCACACGTTGAGTTAAGAGCAATCCCGGCAATTTAGGGGACTGTGAAACCTGGGCAATGACTGGAATGTGGTCATTATCAAAGCATAGCAACAAGATTTTTGGGCAAGGGGCTGGACTCTGTCAGAGGAGGGCTATGAGGTAATCGTACAAATAACATTTAATTCCTATATCTACAATATAATCAACGGCATGCAATAGGAGTGTCTCATAATGCTGTCTCTTCGAATCGATGGAGCATATCTGATTTCCAACCAGTATATACGTTGAGCTGCTTTAAAGCAGTTATTGGATATTTGGTTTGTATCACCACACCTCTTGGATTACATGGGGTTTATTTACAAAGTGGCGTGACTCAGGAGTTGGATAACTCAGAGACCACGGAGCTGATGATTCCATTTTAGACTAACATGGACATCACATGGCTGACTGATATTGACACGAGTGACATTCAAGTGCGAGCAAAATGTTGAACGCATTCACTACTTGACCCTTTAAATGCAAACAGTGATAATTTTGTTTTGCTTTCTTCTGCTCCCTTTTTGGTGTCCCTACAGTTGATCACTATTCTCCATCCCCTTCTAACCTTCGTATCCTCAACCGATACAGCTGGTATATTGAAATTCAAATGTAATTGGAGCTTGTTTGAGAATTTAAGAGGAGGTGAGCATCATGATTACTATTTTTTTTATCTTTGATGCAATAGCATTGAACCAAGTCGATGGACATATGTGACACTAACGGCCAGAAATGGCGGAAAAATACTCATCCCTCTCATTGGAGAACCTGTGTTTGCAGTCTGACTAAAAGAAATACTATTTTCCTCCAGAGTGCACATATTGACAACATCAATGGGTAAGTGTCTCCGTAAAGACTGTCTTAACTTAAATGTATGACTGTAAAATCAGGGAAATACAAGGTTTTGCCACTGAACTCAATGTCTGTATCAGATACACAGAATCACAAGTCCATTTTAACTATGTGATCAATGTGAGTGTTATAGCATGTTAAATGTTGGGGAAAAATCTCTTTTGCATACTGATGGGAGAACTGTTATTAAATGTGATCTGAAGCACATATTGTATATCAAAACTCACCACTTCTAGATTTCCCTCAACAGTCTGTTTGCGGTTGTCTGCGTCACCGAGTCCTCCTCCTCCATCGTTTTGGCTGTTTGTTTCCTTCTCCTTTCGCTCGAAATACTCCAGAAACGAGGGTTTGGCTGGTTGCATGGTCTCGTCTCTTCCTGATCAACACAATGAAGAGGTGTAAATATGTCAAAACAGAATTATATGGCCTGAATAAAAACATATATGAGTGTGTAACAAATACAATTGCATACCATTGCATCGAATGAATGGGAGCACTAAGCTTGTTGTAGTGCAATAAGCCGTTCCCATGTAGGAGTATTCGGGGACATTGACACCCAAATTGTGTTCCTTGGGTTGAGTCTTTTCTATAATTTCATTTTGGCTTGTGTTACTGCAGAAAACTCCTCTTCAAAAATTTTATTTTTCTTTTTTTTTCGCATGCCCTAGTACCAAATGGATCACACACTGGTGTCATCGCTTTAGCATATTTGCACCAGTCCCCGAAATCTGTGTGTGGACGCATACCTGCTTAAAATGTGCATCATCGTTTTTGAGGGGTCTTACTTTTCATGGTGCCGGCGTCCTCCTCGTCATCAGAGTTGATCACCATCGTACCTAGTTGTGACTCCATGGTGCCTGTGTCTCCATGTTCGATCATAGTCAGGGCCAGACCCAGTGAGCCACCGGCTGCGCTAGCAGAGCGAATGGTTCCTGAGTCACTCGTCCCTGCCCGTACCATGGTGCCCTGGTCGGTCTCATCCTCATCCTGAGTTAAACAGAGACATTATTTACATTGACATTTGAGAAACAGTCTTTGCATCACCTAACATTCATTGTGGACATGCCAGTATCATTGTCTATCCAAGCTTTCATCCATGTCCTCCAGCATGACCCCATCTGGGCCAATAAATTGATGAATGAACCAACAAACAAACAAAAAAAACTATTAATGAAATATTTGTACAGTTTGAATCCCAGAGACCAATTGTCAGCCACTCCTGGTCCTTCTGTTTATCTTTTCTTTTCATACCGAATTTTCTTCATCTTCTGCATCTGGATCCCTGTGGTCTGCCTCCTCTTGTCTCTTAAGTTTGATCTCCATGGCATTTGTGATCATCGGTCGGAGGATTGAGCTGGGTTTCGCCGATCTGATGAATGGATGCTAGAAAAAAAATACAAAGTTTTATATTGAGCTTGGTAGACATGGTACAACCTGTACCAATACAAATACAATGTCTACTATGAAGATCGAGCTCAGGTAATGATATCAGAACACAAATGTGCACAGCCTCCAGGACAGCATTGCACAAATCAACAGTCCATTCAAACGTTTGCTTTAAATTCTCACATTGTAAATCAACCATTTATAGTCATGAATTACAAGTTTTTTTAAGTGGCTGTACCTGTAGGAGCTGTGTGGCAGTGGCTCTCTGTTCTGGATTTTTTACCAAACACTTGCCCACAAAGTCTTTAAATGAATTGGACCACAGCTTTGGGCTTTGAAACACTGGCGGGGGGTTGGTGGGAATCATGAAGATTGCCTTGATGAAGGAGGAAGGGTACAAACAGAGGCAGGTATTTCAGAATCTGTAGATGAATTGCAAGCACTGGGATAGAAAAGGTGTTGGACACACACTCACCCTCATGGGATGTATGTCTGCATACGGTGGCTTTCCCTCTGCCATCTCTATGGCAGTTATTCCTAGAGACCAGATGTCTGCTAGGCAATTGTGGCCACTTTCCTGAATGACCTCTGGCGCCATCCAGAACGGCGTACCTATCACTGTGTTGCGTTTTGCCATTGTGTCCTAGGGAAACCAAAAACACAGAAGGAATATTTAAAAATGAGCATTTTGAAAATAAGGAAACAGATTACATCATCAGAGTGTATTAGCAGTTACTAACAAGCATTCTTCAAGCAGACATGAACATATACTATGTGTGTTTCAGTCTTATGTTGCTTTTGAAGAACATCTACCTTCCATTTTAACATCAGAAAATCAAGTTATTTTTACCTTTTAGCAGTAGCTATTAGCTTATTGGCGTCTGAACTCTGACCATGACAATGCAGCTAAATGCTAGTGACAGAAGGGTTGGGGGAAAAAAAAAAAAAACATGAATCATCCTTACTGTGAGCTGTCCAGCAACTCCAAAGTCTGCCAGTTTAGCCTGGCCCTCTGCATTCAGGAGGATATTGCCTGCTTTGATGTCTCTGTGGATCTTCCTCATAAAATGAAGATACTCCAAACCCTTCAGAGTGGACTGCAGGATGGTAGCAATCTCATCCTCTGTAAGCTGGACACACAAGTTTTTCAGTACACTTAAATGAATATTTGACATGGAAACTTCAATCAAACTCCTAATTTGAGTAAATACTTCACTTGTCACTGAAATATTCTTATAGGTATACATATTGTCTCTCTCAAAAGACTTTCAAAGGACCAAAGAAGCATGTACTTGTCATGAAGATATGATTTAGCCCTTTCATTCTTTTCTCCCACAAAAAAGATCTAAAATTAAGTGTGTATGAGTTCAGAATATTGGAATAATTCTGTGCAGAAGTGCCATGCCTCAAAGGCTAAGAGAGGATTTAATTGTGGCTAGTGCATACTGCAGGCTATGTAGAATTTCACCAACACAAGCACAAATAATGTGCACTTACATTTGCTCTTTATTATTTCCATTTTTACCTCTGCAACAGATTATTCTGTTCACAACTGTGTGTCAAATGGTGTAGATCATGGAGATGATATCAATCAGCTTCATCAATTAAGTTTTATTCGCATGCCCCAGAATCACAGTATTAGTGGTTCCAGAGCCATTAGTAAAAAATCTCAAAATTAGCTTATCACTATTGATGGAGATCAGAAAAAAGCTCTCCAAACAACCGTAGAATTCTAAGCAAAAATTGGGAAAATTTGATTCAAAGAGGAACCCCCTTTCTACATATCTGTGCAATAGGAACTCCTTGTGATATCACAGTATATTAAAGGAAATAATCAGATCTGACAGAGCGGACAGAGGGAGAACAGAGATACTCAGGCAGCTGGCTCAGAGGCATGCTGGTGTATGTTACCGTTTTGTTGCGTAGTCGAATGATGTCAGACACTGATCCAGCGCCACAATATTCCATGACGATCCAGAGGTCACTGTTCTTGAAATAGCTGCCGTAGTATCCTACTACATGAGGACTAGAAACAAAAGATAACACCACTGTTAAACAGATACAACGGCAATTCTCAGTCCTCATCCATACATCCGTCCATCCAAAGCTCACATCTCACTCAGAACTAGAACAAAACTATACAGATTTATTTATCACACAAAATAAACAAGACATTGTTGCAAAACCCGAGGGGTGCCTCAGTGTGCACACCTGAGTTGATAAACCAACCTGTCTATATACAAAACCAAAAACCACTCAAATAACACATACTGCCATCTGCTGACAGAAAAAAGGAAATGAACAATTTGGCACATACTGATTATTCAATTCGGTCGGATCAAAACAAAAACAAAAGAAAAGCTTATTGGGAAGTTGGAGGAGCAGGTTATATGTGCTGGAATATGAATTGTTTGTGTGGAATTAGGAAATCATTTCATCAGTAACTCAAACCATACTTAACCAATTAATTATGTAATTGTAACGATACAAATTTTTTTCACACCTACTTACAGGTCTTGACTCTGGATGATCTTTGACATTTTGCTGGTTCAATATGAACACCAAACATTGATGCTTGAGTTGAACATTGGTGCCTCAGAAAAGTGATCAGGTGCAGCATTAGACACAACTCACCATAATGAGGGATTGGTAGCTAATTTACTGGTGTTTGAAAACAAATGTTTGAATATGGAACAGGTGGAGGCACACCTATCACATTCTATATTCTTTTTAATCCTCTCTTCTTGGAGAAGTTACCCTTGGTTCCCGATTTTGCAGCTGACTGATAAACAATTTAGTGACTGGTGGTTGCGGCACCATTTCATATTTTGTCTGTTGAGACGCAGGTGGGACAAGACTCAATAGTCCTATGCTGTAAACAAACGAAGACCCCGTCCACAAGGAGGTGATACGCTAATGTATAAGAAAAGGATAAAAAATAATGCCATGCCCAGTCATGCTGAGTAGGCGTAAGTTGAAGAGCACCAATGAACAGACAGACACGTGATCAAACATACACAGCACCTGTTACACTGCTGCATGATGGAGATTTCCTTGATAATCTCCTGAAGATCTGACTCCACAGGAACTTGCTTGATAGCGACAATCTCGCCGGTGTCCTTGTAATGGGCTTTATACACACAGCCATATGACCTGTGCATAGAAATGGAACTGCTGTTATAAAACATTTAATTCAAGAGCTGTCAGACACAGAGAGGCTGCATAACATGTATTATTTAATTCTCCTGTTGAGTTGATGCTGGCCTTTGATTCTGCAACAGTACAGTATATTTATCACTGAAGGGGCCACAGCCAATGGGCATATATATACTGTACTTCCTTGCCATATTTACAATTAAGTGCTGATCCTTTGCAGTGAAACTTGTCCTGCACCCTTTGACCAAAATAAAAGTTACCATACCGTACCATGCCGTAATATAGTAACACCATATACAGCAGATAAAAAAGCCTGATTCGATGATTTACATTACAGATGGACAGACGAACAGATTGAGAGACATACACAAATAGATGCACTTAAATAAACACACAATAACAGGGCGAGTGGCGCACACGTCTAGCAATTTGTTAAAATGTCTGTTTTTCTAGTTCCGTTTCCTCCTCTGTCTACGATATTGGTAACATCGTCACTTGCTACATGTAGCGTAGATGTCAGTCAGCCGTTCAGAACAGGAAACCGGTTGAGAAACAGGAAATGAGGAGGCCATGGTTGTGTAGGAGGGAAACCAAGGTGGGAGGTAACATGGCGGAGGGTGTGCCACCAAGTATTGAAGATAAAAATAAAAGGAAATCTAAGATGGAGCATTGAATGAAATTCTGCAAGTCTTGTAGAAATAGCAGCAGCTGATAAAGTAGCAGTCTCTTTCACGCGTTGCTGTGCAGCTGCAGGGAAGCTCACCCTTCACCGAGCTTCTCCAGAACATCGAAGACTTGCTCCGGCTGTTTCGTCAGGCTATCTTCGCTTAATTTCTTTAATTGTCTGCAATGAATAAAAGTCAATATGTCAAAAGCATTTCTGGTGAAATAGACATGACAGGCAGCGGCACTGATGTGGATGTTGCAATGACTATAGTTCTCCATTAAAGCCAGCATTTTCATGTGTTGTATTCGAAGGCCCTAAGGACGCAGACAGAATAAAACTTTTGGTATAGCTCAATTGTTATGACTAAAGCAAGAAGTGATTTACAATTGGGAGCTAAAAGCCTTTGCAAATAAACATAGGCACTCAGTGATCAAAATACAAATCAAACCATTAACCCTGACTTGGCCCACATCACAACTTTCTAAAAAGCCTACATGCCAATTTTCCTTTTATGTGACACTCCCATTTATGAGTCCTGACAATGCTGTGGACACTGCAGCGTTTTTTCTACCCATGCAACCCATAATATCACCTCCCAATCAACTCGGAGAATTTACAGCCTGCATCTATCTGCTGGTTAAATAATGGGGGGCGGGGTAACGTTGCTCAGTGCTACAGGTGCTGAAATTCTTTTTTTTCCCTTGATATGTGTGTTGATCTTAATAGAACACATGGTAATAACTTAGAGCAATATCTTGAAATTCTATTACTCGGTGCAGATTAGCTGTGGACATTCATCTTACACAGCATCCCTGAGCTACATGGCTATCAGCATGGACAACTCACTTTTTGCAGTCCAACACAAATATGTATTATAAAATGATGTCATCATCCCATCAGAAAGACTGACGCCCTTTATCAACCCTCATGAAGGATAATGATCAGTATAACAGAATGGGGAAATACAAGAAATGGCACTTATATCAAGTGGTGTCATTTAGCTAGAGCCCTCACATATACGAGATAGGAACTCATTACTTCCCACTGTACCCACATACTGTACCTTACATGTAACACTGAGCAAACAAAATAGAACAACAGCACTGAGGAAGAAGTTCTATCTCTGTTTGGAGTCCAAAAATAGTGTTTTCACTAACTTTGGAACAAAATATTCAATAATAACAGAACGATTGGATAAACGGTGGCGTGGTGTCACGCACTGTCTTGTGCAATTCTGTGCATACACTGGTTGCAAACGTCGCAGTACAAGTGTATGTCATGAAAACAACACAGAGATAAGTGTCAATTACGAGACGCAAATTATTGTTTGATAACGGACATCTCAGATTAACTTTGAAAGCATTGCTAGTGGTATTTTTTTGTACTTTGCCCCTCTAAAACAAACTGATTGTGAAAACGGTTGTAGTGACAGGATGGTGACTACAAATTATCTTTACATCTTTCGGTCCGGTTTCTTGGTCTAATCCTAACAAGGCATGGAATTATATAATGTAACCTCTTCATATCAGCCCATCATGCATTCACGTAGCAACCTGTAAATTGTTGTGACTGCACACTTGGCCGCATTTCATCCCTGCCTGCTTGACAGAGCCAATCAATGGAGGTGACTGATAGCAACATGTTACCTGCGGGGGTGATGTCTCATTTGGACTTTGTCCTTGTTCTCCATCTTGTCCTGTGCGCTACAGTTGTAAAGCTATACAGTCTTCTTGGTGCAAACCTATCTTTGGTTTTAGAACACAATGTTTGAGAGGTTAAGGCGCGTACGCCGAATGAAGCGGACAGCACTCTACTAGCTTAGCTGGCTTGCGGTTAGCCTGTTTTCGGTCCCCAATAGTACATAGGCCGCGGCGAAACATTACGTCTATTCATAATTTTGTGAGGCGGGGTTGACAGGCTTCACCAAGCTCCTCTTCCTCACCAGCGGTTTTTAGTCCTTGGTCTCGTCCGGGCAACTTCACACAAAACCTAGTTTGCCACCATTGCAAACCAGGAAGAGTGTCCGAGAAGGCGGGTTCAACAAAGAATGCAGTTCCACGCTACTACCAAGAGAGGGCGCCACATACGCAAACTGTTCCCGGTGGTTTTAGCCTTCTCATCTCACTTGGACAAATGCTTAATTAATCACCTATACACAGTCCCAGTGAACGCGTTTGATGTTATGATTACTGTATATGAGAGGAAACGTGGTTATGTGTGAGAATGGTTTTCGCAAGCCATTCAAAGTTTTCACATCATGCACCTGTTATACACAAGAACAGTTAACAGGTTGGTTTTACGGTGGTGCAGTTGGTAAGGACTTGGCCTTGAAACCAGGATAACTGCCCTTTGACAGATTGAGAGCTTGTGTATATGTGTAAGTATATTTATACGATTAATAAAAGGCCATGTAGGTACAACAAAACCATTATTCATCCTGCATGGAGAAATGAGTTGGAGAAGATGCTTACCACAACCAAGAATAAGGAGTATGGCACTGTCTTTAAATATATGTCATCATTTATTTTTAGGGAACATTAGAATTTTGATTTCCAAACTCGATCAGTAAACGATGTCCAAAGGGGTAGAATAGACTCAACATTTATACCAGGAATGTGACAGGGCGCAGCTGAAAGAACAAAACAAAACAAAGCAAGAAAAAAGTATTATTTCAATAGAGGTTGATCAGATAATTCCAAATATTTACCCATTTCTACATCATTTAATTGAACAAAATTGACATGCATACAGTGGGGTTATTCCTCTCCAGAAGGTCGGACACTCTCGAAGATGCCTGCTTCTCTCATGGCGTTGAATTCTTTGACTGCATCATAATTCTTATAGAAATCAGCATAAGCTTGTTTCCTTGGCTCAGTCACGCCATACTGTGGGGATCAAAACACAGAAGTTGTACCTCCTCACAAGTTTACTTAGTGACAATAACAAGAGGGCTGTACTGCATTGAAAGTTAGTGTGTGGATAAATAGTCCAGTCAGCATGTGTACTTAACCTTGACATATATGCTAATTTAGTTCAGCCGAAACAAACACACCTAATATCTCTTTCTTCACAATTTGAAAAGATGTAAAAGTGCGCTGGCCTCACCTTGAAGCAGACGGCAGCAGCCAGTGACAGACCAAACGCAATGGGCAAGTGGAACCTCAGGCGCTTTGCCAGCAGCCCTCTCATCAGGGGTTTGGGCAGAGACATGACGAATCTGCCAACAACAAATAAACATGCAGCTGACCACTGGTTGACATGACCGATATAATTTGAAATTCAATCAATTACTAATTCTGAATTAGACCACCTCTTGACGGTATTAAACGCATAGGGTTGAAACGTGTGCAGTCCTACACCGCTGATGGAGGAGTTGTCAAGAGGAATTGCTTGAAAAATTCGCAGTATGACTTGGTTGCAAGTATGACCCATTGTTTCATTCTTGAAATATGTTAGGAGCTCGGTTCAAAGTTATGGGGATGACAGCAAATTTCGGAACTGTGACAGCTTTTCTGTATTCTCTTCAATCATTGACTTTGCATCGCGTATCTATCACCAATTTTGATGGACATTAGTACCTTCAACGATCACGACCTTTACAATTGCATAGACAGAGTGATTTTGGGTATATCTCGGCAAATTACAAGTCTGAAAGTTCGTCACTAGTCAAATTATTATCTGTGTCTAAGAACACTCGCGATGTATCCAAAACAACATCTTAGCTTTTATAACGCCAACCGCTTTGACTGGTGTCACCGGCTAAACCAAGCAGCATTAGTTAGCAACATCACAACGGGGCCGCGGATTAAATGGCGATATCCCGTTATCTTCACAAATGTTTGAACAAACACTTTTCTTATTAGCCATTGTGCTGACTAACCCAGAGTACCCTAAAACGTATTATTCTCATGTAAACTCACCAATCAGTGCGACGACCTTCACTGGATATGCTAACGCGGCTCGAGCGCTGTCCTAAACCGGAAAAGAACTACGGAAACGACACAGGGACAAAATACTTGCAAAGTAAAAGGTCAGACGAGGACTTACCTGACGTCATCAATATATTTATTTTTCATTTTTATTATCTTTTTTTTTTGTCTTACGGCTGCACCCCCAGCCGGTAATTGAAATGATAACACAGATAATTGTAATAATTCACTCCTGCATTCACTGCCTCAACCATCTTAAGACCTAAAGTGAAAGCTAAATTTTTGTTGTTGCATTGCACCTGCCTTATGATGCCACTGGACGAAATGATTATGTCATATTCAGCCAGTATAGTCACATATCCACAGGGCTCATATCTGCCTGTGTAAAAGTAAAGGACATGGTGATTGAAGAAATGTTGACAGACAAAATTGTTAACAAACTTTATTATACAAACACTGTTTACATTTGAGGGGACAGGTGTGTGGCAAATACACAATGAACAAAATATCATAGCCACAAGTGACTGGGTTTTAAACTCATGTGACTTTCCTCTGTTGTGGAACAATTTAAAACTACAGTATGTACAATGAAACCCAGTTTACAGACAGAAGCACCTGAATAAATACCTATTAAAGATTCTGTCCCTATCCTTCATTGATTTTACAGTGGATGTATAGAAAATTACCCATGGGTAAACAAGGTTGAACTTGGAAAACAATGTATACATAAAAATACACTTAATGAATACTTACAGGTTGTACTGAGGAACAGGTAGCAACTGCTACAAAATTGTTTACAAAGCTACATTCTTTGTGAATTTAGCGGTGGTGCAGGTTCTAAATTGCTGCATTCAAAGGATATATCATACTCTGAGAACTGCAAGAAAGCTTTTCATATGTCTGGAAGTAAAATTTTCAATGAGGGAATTATGAAACTGAATGACACCCGAGTACAATTACATTTATTTATTCAAGATCAAGCTTAATGCATTAATGGAGATTCAATGCCAGGAATTAGGAGTTATTTCTGACTGAGCGAATGACCTGCTTGTCCCAGCAACTTAATATGTCTATATCATATTTTAGCTGAATTATTAATACTTATTAGTGTTAAATTAATTTCTCCCTCCAGTGCTTCTCCGCTAAATGACACACTATACGCGTTATCGATCTTTGCCAAAGTCAAAATAATCGTTACCTCCATGTGTTGGCACATAGCAGTCACCCCAAATTCTTATCTTCTACATCTGAGTCAACTGACAAAGTTTGCGCAGTGGAAAACTATAACGATTTATTTACACAATATACAGCGTCAACAAATGTTATTTGTTAACGAATGTTATTTACCACTGAGACATTGTGTCTTCATGTCAAAGAAGCATTGAGATCTGAAATTATCCATGCATCCATCAATCCATCCATCCATCCATCCACCATCGCCACATTCATATTCTTCCATTGTTTACAATAGTTGATAAAGCATACATAACAATAATAACAACAGACACTCTATTTATGTCATAATTTGGGTAATTATTTACAATGATGACCTATTCATTGACAAAAAGTGGACTATGAATTGTTGTATCTGTTGTTTATCTGTGATAGATAGGATGGCTATTAATAATCATATATAGCATATCTATCAGTTGTATCCGTCACAATTGTGAATGTAGAATTATAACAGCTGAATTGATTATTAGATGTAGAAATACTTCAATATGAATTAATCACCCATGCTGGGTATATCTTTTGTTTTCTCTTTCTAATTGTGTATGTCTTGTATGTTGTATGTTCTTGTATGTCATGGTTCCAATGGAAATGATAAGTAGTAATCACATTTTTTGTAATTTTTATGGAATGTCTCATCAACCTGTAATTGAGAGTGTAAGTGGTGTTTGGGGGTGTGAATGTTGCATTTCTTCTTTATTTACCTCCGTCCTTGTTCTAACTATTTTACAACACCAACAATGATAATATTAATAAAAGTAACAGCAACAGCCACAATAAAAAATTATGATGATGATAATGACACTGATGATGATGATGATGATAATAACACTACTACTAATAATAACAATAGTAGTGATACTGATGATAATAATAATTATTATTACATTATTCTTACAATTATAATAATAATGAAGCAATAAATAAAGCACTGTATCCAATTCTGGAGTCACACCAGTTGGCAGCAGTGGATTTATCCAAATAACTGTTATAATTGTTGTATCATTGCACCTGATCTGGAAAGTGGACAGTTGCTAGATGCCACACAATCACAATATGTGGACCCTGACATGGTCCTCGAGGGGACAAGGTTTAAGATATCACGCCAAATGCCATGGTGCTGTGTCCACATGGGGTTGCAATCAGAAGTCGTAGGGTCGCACCATCATGGTTGTAGAGCGCAGAGAGTAACTTGGCCCTCTGAAGTGGTGCCACTTGATGCCATTGAGTTTCCTGATGTTGTGTCCAACACTGTAGTAGAATCCATTTAAGTTCGAAAAACCACAGGCATCAAACCACCAACCTAATGGATAGAGAGACACGAAAAGAGGGGTTGATGAGGGAAGGGGGCGAATTATGAAATCACTATTGTGACTATCAGGCTCTGTTGTTTTTCTTGTCAGCTTCTCTTTTGCCTTGTGCTGAGGAAGTTAAAAACAGCAGCTTCTGGGAAAATACGATGCATAATCTGGGCATGTTCCATTACAAGAAGTTAATTTCAATACATAATTGAGAGGAAACCAGACCAGACCTCCAGTGAGCATGAGGGCACATCTGCAGTGGTCACAATTGTCATTGTCTTGGTCTCTGGTGCTGAAGCCGATCCCATCAGTGGAAAGGCCGCTCTGAACCCCTGCTGTGCCGCTGTAACCCCTCAGATTTATCCTGTCCACAGACAAGAGAGGGAAACAGGTTCAGTATCGAAGGACGGGTAAAGAGATGACATCCACAATGTGATAGCAGATAAGGTGTACAAATGTAGTATAATCTCTAAATATCATGATTTTGGCACCCTCTAATAGATCCACATATTAAAATGTATGTCCAAATGTATGCCATTAAGATTCTAATCTATCTTCTCCAAGGGTCTATTTCTCTAGTCCAAAACCAGACATAAACGTTAAAATCTGTTTAAGTAGGATGCGGCGCAGGACGACATGATGTGTAAAGCGTTTGTGATGCTTTTGTGTGGAACAGCAACCTGTACTTCTGTCTCTCACTGGCCAGGGTGAAGTGGTCATAGTGGGCGAAGACAGAATGTCCTTCCCAGTCCTTCAGCTCCACTCTGAGAGAATACTGTTTCTGACTGGTTAGCTGGTACAAAATTTCATTGCCCATCCAATGCTCTCCTATCACATCTCCAAACCCCTGCAGAGATGATTGGGATGGTGTGATTTCAATAATCATAACAAACATTCGTCAGAAGTTACATTTTGAACTTGATAAGATTAATAACCCACCATTTTGTACTCTGTCCAGCTCCTCTGGAAGTCAACACTGCCGTTCATGCGTTGTTGAAAGACTGTCCAGCCTCCACCACTCGTTTTCATGTCACAGTAAACCTTAAAAGGTAAAGAGAGCGAAATGATATGCGGTCACACTGGGAAAGCATTGAGAGATTCATAACGTCATAGTTAATGGGAAAGCATTCTAAAGACAAAAAAAAAAGGAATGTTTTGCATCAAGTTCTCACATATACAAGGGAGGACTGCTCGTTTTCTTTGGCAGAATTAACCTAGCTAGCATTATATCATTTATCAGGCATGTGACCTATCAATCATATTAAGGGAGTAGCTGCTCCATTAAGCATGGATACCTATAGTTTCTCTTTGGTTAAGCAATATTGGAATTGTGGCACCAGGTAAACAAAGTTGTGCACAACTTATACACACTCACTGTTGTTCCTTTCCTTTCTACAATTAGCAAGCTGGGGAGAATGTAAGATGCAGGCTCCACAAAGAAAGGCACTCAACTGTAGTCTGAGCTGTAGCCCATCTCCTTGTAAAGCAACAGAGCTAACAACTACAGTATACTCCCATGTAGCCCCTGTGCAGTTCCAAAACTTTTCACAACATTTTGCCAGGTCACTTCACATGATTCCAAATGTAGTGGGTACAATATCTGCACTGCAGTCTCTGCCGCAAGGTCTCAATATTGGTATTGTTATCATTAATGTCCATTTTCTTGGTCCAAATTTGTCAACAAAAAGTATGTTTACCTGAATGGGCTCAGTATCGTTCCTCACATAGATTAGATACAGTCCACTGACTGAGTTTCCAGCTTTATAGGCGTCAGCACAGTCCCTCCACATTTGTGTACTCATATGTGAGCCTGTACACACAATTTACACGTAATGTACACAAGACCCTCTTATTTGTCTTTAAAAGTAATGATTCATACGTGTTACATTGTGAGGAAGATAGTGTGTTCACATATACCTGTGGTGCCGGTCACCATATTGATAAGTGTGTGTACCGATTCCATCAGCTGGGTCTGCTGTCGCTGCAGAGCAGTGTTGTTGCTGCTTGCCACTCTCAGTTGTGTCTCCAAGGCCTCAATGGCCATCATTTGAGTTCTGACCACAGACTGGAGGAAAAATTTTAAGGAAAACGACCATAATTGCAAAACGTTACACAACTTTACATTACACAATCAAAATGGGGGGAAAACACACTCATCTACGTTTTATGTGGTGACGATCCATAAATATGAATGGTCTACAAACCTATGACAGAGGTGCAGCTGACAGTAGTTAGCATTCAATTTTGCACAGAATGTAAACAAACGGCTGTCATTACTTGCAAGCCATTGGTCAAAATTTGAGACCACTGGTAATGTGCAATTTGTAATGGTGCATTCCCAGGCACACCACTGACTGAAAGATGCAATCACAGACCACAAACAAAAAGCGCACCTGTAGCCTGTTCTTCTCCCTCTTCATGTCTTCAAGCTCCCCCCTCTGCTGAGACTCTAGCATCTCAACTTTACTCTCCAAATGACTAGCAGGACAAAAAGATACACAAAAGAATCAACAAAAGAGTGGTGGAGTGACCATTGTGTGACAATTTGCTTGAGAAATTGTTCTAGAAAGGTAGTAATGATGGAGTCATTCTCTTGTCTCAAACTCTTGTATTTGGTCAACATGGTATTGCAGTAGTCCTGTTTTGCAGGCCAAGGTAAGACATAAACACCGAGCAGGATAAACACTGAGAAGCCCATTGGTGAGTAAAATGATTAACAGTTTGTACAAGTACAAGGTTTTGTGGAGCTACCACCAACCCTAGATTGTGTGGAGGCAGATTCCACCTCCCTCTGTTTTACTCAGAAAAGCTCAGAAAAGCTGGAAGGCTCCTCCATCTTTCTTTGTTAGCACTCTAGGCTTTTTATATACCACCTCTCTCAAAGGTCCCAAGACAAAGGTATAGTCAAAAAGACACAACAGCACCCTGTGTAGATATTTGGCTGACGTTAGAGTCCTAGCATATGCTGAAATATTGTAGCACCTGTTCTTATCTCTCAGCTGGCTGATCACAGATGTCTGTTGCAGTAACTCTTTCTCCAGCTTGTTGGTCGACAGAGAATTCTGCAGGAGCTGAATCTCTAACCTCGAAGTATGATTGAGCACCTGATGGACAAAAACACTTGAACAGTCGTACATTCATCAATTATTCTTAAATGATATCCATCACTCAACTTTTCTTACCTTGGCTTCAACAACACCAAGTTTCCGTGCTTGTTCAGCTGTGTGTGTAAGAAGGTTTGTTCCAATTTCCAGCATGGTTGCCGTCTGGTTGTGAACAACATAGGGTTCGACCTGGGCAGCGTCACGTTTCTTACTCTTCAGAATGAAAGTTTCTAACTATTGAAAAGAAAAAAATTTTAAAACTTAAATACAAAATCTCACAAAAAGTGCTTTGCAACTGAAAAAAAGAAAAAATGAAGAGAACAACAACTGAATGATAGATGGTATTGCCAGACAACACATTAATCTTTAACAAATTGACACCAAATTTCATAGGAAGTTTGAAAATATCTCTACATATGTCTCGATAAAGATTAGATCACATTGCCATGTAAGGATTTAAGACATTTCACTCACACAACAAAACAACAATAATAAAATGCCAATTCTGTACACATTAGTAGGAGATTCCGACCCGAACATTAACTGATCATAAAACAGCAGCTTCACCCAGGGCACGACAATCAAAGATTTTATGTGCCTCTTAAAAACTCTGACACAACCTCCCACCTCTCAAACTGCACCAAAAGAAAAAAAAAATTCCCCACTATAAAACAGCCTCCTGGCATGAAACCATTCCCAAACATTCCCAACAGTTCCTCCAGATTCAAGGACCATTCCCAACAGGAAAATAAAATGATGGCGAAGCTCTGAGACGAAAACCTATAAACTTATAAATTCGGCCTTCGGGGAGCCATGCATGTGACTGTGGTGAACACTGAGGGACTCACTTGACAGGAGACTTTGATGATGGCACAATAAAACTATTCTTTTTTTGTCCGTTGCAGAGATCTGTGTGTATAAGCCATTCATTGTGCTTCCTGTGTGCCGCCACCGACATCGGTCTGATTTGGAATGATGAGGGGTTCCCTAGGTAGAGAAGTCGCAACTGACTTTGAAAGACTTGCGATATTTGTTGGAGGTTTGGTTGTGAGAACAGAGTGACATCATTTCTTTTCCTTGCAGCCTTGTTTTTAGAGTTCTCACAGCTTTTTCTGGACATATTGTCCGAGGAGATATTGATCTCTAGTACGCTGCACGAGGAATACTATGTGATCGGACAGATATGGGGGGAAAAAATAGTTTTTTTTCCTTCATTTTACAACAAAAGTACTCTCTACGTGTAGAGTTCGTATGATCCCTTTTTCGATACAGTTCCATTTGATTTTGTTTGTCTTTTACAGTGATAGTGAAGAAAAACAAGAGCAATTCTTTGTTTTCTTCACAATGTTGCCAAGTGGGACTGATTACTGACTGATAACTGATCCTGATGGTTGAGTGTGAGTGACCTCTTGATTGCAGAAATATTTCAAACGTAATTCAATATGGTTGTAGATAGCAGCTACTCGTGTGGATGGAGGGGGAAAATCTATGAAAGTACAGCTTTCAGTCTACAGTAATCATGTGGGAGGTCCTGCTTGATGGTATCGAAGGCTGATCACAGATTTTCATAAAGTTGCCATGGTTATTTGGAAGACAGAGAAAAGGGATGAACTAGTCGCTCTCAAGAGCAGATATTTAAATTGTATTAAAACTTCAGCAATTGTAGGTTTGTGGTCATATGTTTTGGTGTCAAGATTGTCTGCAAACTCACAACCTTGCTGAGTTATTTAGGAATTGTGTCGCCACAACACAGTTTTCTCGGCCAGAGAGGGACTTTGATCAACTGTTTATTGTGATATCATCTCGCGCAACAAGAGGGCAGATAAACAGAAAAGATGAGAAGTAACTGGGTGTGTTTGGGGAAGGGAGGCGGTCCCAAACTCGGGCAAGGCAAACAACTGAATTCAATCATAAACAGTGAACCACAAACCCAAATAAAACTGCATAAATAATCAAAAGCTAAGGCGTGGCACCAAAGCACAGGTTAATAGGACACAAGACCCAAAAAGGCCCAACGAAAATGCTCAAGCTAGGCGAAGATACAAGAAAGAACGCAGACATGGCAAAAGGCTAAAAACTACAACAATGATGTGTGACGGAGGACAGGCTGGAAACACGTAGAGAGAGACAAACAGAGGGATTGATACTGAGGCTGGGACCAGTGAGGAGCCAGAAAGCAGGAGGCACAAGCAAAGATCAGGACAATAGAAGCTAAGAACCCACGACAACTTCCATTAAGACGGATAGTTGGTAAATATACAAGGGTAAGGGTGGGACAATTAGGGGCAGGTGGGACACATTAGGGTGGGGATGGCAATGTACACAGGAAGACAAACACAGAATCAACATAAGCAGGAAGTGGACATAGAATAGAATGTAGTCGTGACAAATTGCTGATTATTTTCGACCTTTGGGTGTGGAACATTACGAAGGACCATAAGATCTAACACATACAGTGCAGGGGCAGAAAGAAAGATCCCCTGGGATGAACTTCGACATTTATAGTCATTCCATCTATGTTATATGTTATATATATCAAAATTATCAGTGACAACAAGGGTTGATAGAACTTTGAGGTGACGTTTGTGTCCACTCTTGAAATTACATCCAGTGACATAGGGCTTGCACAGTAGTCAAAACCTTTAATAGAAAATGAACAAGGGGTTTGAGATGATAGCAATTGATGGAATAGATTTTAAAACTCATGTTGCAATCTGTTGGCAATCAATGCATACAAAAGCATGGGTGTGTTGGAAGGAGAAAATAGGAACACATGAGAAATCCATTAGAGTGGTTTTGAGTACACTATTTGTGAGATTCTATATATTGACATACATTCTGCATAGTCATACCATCGCCTTTACCTACTGTACCGTACAAACAAGCCATGCAATTAAAAACACATCATCATTATTAGCAAAAACATGCTGTCAGCACCCTTAGCCAAGAGTTTTGTAGATGTTTTAATTGTTGGGTATCAGTCAAAGTCGTGCACAGTCAGTGGTCGGCCTGTTCGCCCAGTGAAACGCTTGAAGACTTTTTGTGGGAAAACTGTGCTGACTTGATTAAAACCATCTGCCACTCATTCAGATCTCGGCCATAAACTTTTGCAAACAATCCATCATATTCATCTAAACACACACTCATTAGAGCTAAAACCTCTGCCAAGGCAAATTGAGGCAAAAAAAAAAGCTAATTATTGGCTTGTTAGGGAACACCCTGCAGAAGTTATTAATCATCAATCTATTTAAAAGGGGTTCTGAGCACAAGCGAGATATGAATCAAGCTGAAAACCCTGAAGATAAAAATCTTGACAGAATTTCTGTCATTTAAATCTAATACAGAATTAGTTGTGTTGCATATCTGTCAATGCTTTCATGTTGTGTTACGTAGAGACTCGCTGAAATTCCAAAAAATCCCTTAAGTAATGTTTACAAATCATGAAATTGATTTCTGTAGTCGCCAACTCACACCCTCCCAATGGGGGTCATTATTGCACTGTCAGCATTCCAATAGATAGACAAACATTCCAGCATCAATTTTAGAATTGGAAAAGCAGCAACAGACATAAATTGCTCCTGAGACAAATTATACTTACACTTGGAGCAATTCTCAAATTGGAGGTGAGGTGAAAGTAGATATCTCTCCTACCTTCTGCAACCAGTGCGTGTTGTTCTCCATCGTGCTCTCCAACCACTGTAATTTCTGAGCTGACCACTCGCCATCAATCGGCGGTGCGTCTCCCTGCACCAAGCTGGGCCCAGAGTAAAAGCTACCGTATCTCTCAGACTGGGACGTTTGTCCTCCTTCCTGACACCCGTTCACCTCAGGAAGGACGAAGGTGTAGGCGCACTGGCCGTGCTGGATGTGATGAAACTTCCGTCTCTTCTCCGAAGAGCCTCCTCCGCCTCGTCTGTGGCTCCTTCTGGCACCTCCACGCTGGGCTGCAGCAGCTGCATCAACAATGACAGCCCATACTCCGAGAAGCAGGAGAACCAGCGAACCCCAGCTGAGACGTAAAACTTTCATGATGATCTCTCTGTTCGCTCATTAGCAGGTTTTTTGTCTCTCAACGCAGATGGGCAAAGAAAAGTTCACCGGAATGAGCCCAAATCCAGTCTGAGGAAAAGATCTCAGCGGTGCACTGAGCAACAAATGACATGCGGGTGAGTTTACGTAACCCACAAGCCTTTTAACGTAACAGTGCTGCAGGAGATTAAGCCTCTTGTTGATATCTTTTGTAGAAAACCTCTGATCCGGACGGCAACAACTGCTGTGCAGTCTCACGTCTGCTGATTGCTAAACTGCAGCCAACATGTCTCCAGTTGATTTGCTCCGTCTTTGCTCTGTGCTTGCTATGGGAATTTTTGGGATGAGGGTTTGGTTTCTCGCTCTCCCTCAGGTTCCTCCAAACTAGAACTAAAGAAAGAAGAGCAGAAGAAACGAGGCAAAAACAGCTTGTTTGATGATGAATAACAATCATGCCAACCGGAGAGGAGAATAAAAACTATGGAAGTGAAGCAGGCATGGTTAAGTGTATATAATGTAAACAAAAGATTTTCCATTCTTCAACGAGGATTTGCAAATGAGAGAAATGTGGCCTCCCTCTGCACTCCCATCCTTCCCTTGTGTCTCCAGTTGCAGAAGTGCCAGAGAGAAACACCTCAGCCCCCTCTCTTATTTGGGACTGGCTGAGCAAACAAGGAATGGGAGAGGAGGAGCGGAGGGAGGCAGTGCAGGGCGAGGGAGAAGTTTGGGGAGAGGGAATGGGGCACACAAGGAAATCCGCTGGAGTATTCAGCCTGTTTGCAGAGAGAGAGGCAGAGTAAGAAACTGGGAATTGGAAAAAAGCAGAGGAGGAAAAGAATACAGTTTTGCAACTGGGATAAGGTCAGTGGGCAGATAAGAGAAACAAGCAAATATCGTGGGAAAAAAGACAGATCGTAGCAAGAGAGCATGGACGGGAATGTGCTCCAACCAGGATGGCTGTAAAAGTTAAAGGCACATTTGTGATACCTGAAATGAAACATCCTCAGTTTGACATTTGTATGAGTTGTACACATAAGGTCTAGAACTCCTAAAGGTCCACAAAGGTCATATCAAGGTCTATAACTGCCAAAGGTCCAAAAAGATCCAATAAAGGTCGATAACTTCAAATACTGGACAATGCATATGACAGAAACGGTGCTGCTGTTGCACTCTGTGCAGCTCCAAGTTCCCCAAATCTTTCCCTTGATTCCTTGTATGGTCATTCACACCAAGCGAACAACTGGAAGCGGGACAATTTCATCGTCCGATTGTCTTGAGTCTCAAGACTCAGTGCTGGCACTGGGAAATGAGCTTTCCACGCCAATGTTTGTACTGAAAATAGCGAGGTGATAGCGGCGAACAACACTGCGTGGCGCGACGTAAACGACGATATCGACTTTCGGTGTGATTCTTGTATGTGTTGTTATCGTTAGCTAGCTACTCTTTAAGGTAGCGATGAAAGTTGTGCTTGCAACTATCCATCGAACTGTAGAAGGAAGCCATAAGACAGAAGGGAATCACAGTGGTGACGAAAAGCTGAGATGTTCACAGAACAAGAATGTAGAGCACCACTTAGGCTGACTACAGATACAAGGGAGGAGATAAGGATGACATGAACGAATAAATGGAGTTTTACGTGTAACAGCAATTAAATTTGCCACATGAACACAATGAAATAGACCTAATGAAATGCTTTCATGTCTCAGGTGTACCGCTGCGTCTGTAACATAGCCGCTAATTAGCAAACTGCTGGATGGGACATAATTACAAGATTTACACATGCTGCATATGGGGAAAACCTTTTGCTTCCCGGCAGAGAAATCAGTGGCGGGGACTTGCATTCCTGTGGAATTGGCCATGTTAATGCGTGGGAAGTCAGCAGAGACTGCACCCTTGATTGGCCCTTGTCACTGCATGACACCAGGACCTATGGGGTTGGAGTGAGGCCGCTCACACATTCCGTATGTTGCGTCGGTCACTTAGTACAAAGGAAAAAGTCCTCATCGTCGTACCGCCGACCACTTATTTATTTTGGCATAACACAGACTTGTGTCAAGAGGGCCTCACCTCAGTCTGTTGCTCCAACTCGGCTCAGTCATTCATCGGAATGCCTGAGGCTCACTTAATGTTGCTGAATTGGTCCTTTGGGGGAAAACAGAGAGGTTACAGAGTGACGGCTTTTGCCCCAAATGAAGATCATTCTCATGGGAACAGGAGCGAATAAAGAGGGGCGGGAGTGCAGAGCTGCAGCGCACGAGGGTGGTGTGCCTGCACCCAAGTTACGATTTATATATACAAGCTTCCGCAATGTACAGATTCGTCAGTCGTTGCTGCTCATTTCTGTATTGCCTCAGACGCACTGCTATAACGCCGCAATTATGTAACTTCACTGTAACAGTAGTAAAAACATACCAGTTTTAAAGGTTCTCCCTTTACCGCCGGTATGGGGGAACGTTTACTCCCTGTACATGAACATACAGTATATAGCCTACAAAATTGTAGACTGGATTTCAAGTCATGTGAGGACGCGTGTCAGGATCCTGGCAGTTTGGACAGTTACTAGGCAGGATCCTGAAAGTTTCTACATGTGTCAGTTAATGCTTTTTTTTTAGTTTCCGTTGTCCTTGTTCTTACCTGTACTATGTCTTGTCTGATGTCCCGGCCACCATCGACTTGATTTTGTCTCGCCTCTTGTCTTCTCTCATGTACCTGCTCCTGGCCTCGGGCTGCTTCTTAGTTTAGATTTTGCTTTAGTTTGTGGGTCTAGATGTGCACTTTGTATGTATCCATGGCGGCTTTGCCTGTGTTTTGCGCCTGTGCCTGGCCTCGCCTACTTGCCATTTGTGGGTCCCCCTTGTGTCTAAACTCTGTTGTAAAACTGTCTGGTGTGCTTTGTATTTAGCCTTCTTGCTTTCATCCATGCTCTCCTTGTTCTCTTCCATCTGTGTCCAACCTTCCCCACAGCTAACCACATCATTAACAAAATCGTTGTCCATGAGGACTACTGCCTAACATCTGTCAATCTGTCCATCACCATTGTAAAGATGATCCTCGGTGTAGTCCAATCTCTACCTCAACAAATTTGCCCTTCCACTTGCGCACGTCACCACTGTCTTGCTGTCCCCATATGTGTCATAAATCACCCTCAGACACTTCTCTCCTGACTTCTGACTTCCTTATTCAGTACCACAGTTCCTCTCTTGGTACCTTCATTCAACATGGACCCACACATATCTTGGTGTAAAGGCAACACACTTCCAATTCTTCAGGGCTTTGCAAAGCTAACAGAGCCTCTGCTCAGGCTCATGCAAGTTTTGCAAGCCTATCATCCTCACAGTGTTGTGTCCTCGATTCGACTGAAATATGTCAGATGAGATGTTTGGTTTTCAGATTTTTAAAGTTTTAAATTGTGAAGTAAGGAGGCACATTCAAATTACAGTACATTTGACTTGCTTTCATTTTAATAATGAGCCGAGTACCAAATTATGAATTACAGATGAGTTACTTGAGTTTTACATTCTGGACCTATTGCTTTCAACTGCATTCCCAGGTTCAGTGCAATCATCCATCAATTGTTTCAATCTTACAGTCATATAAGCAAGAGCCAAAAAAAAAAAAGGCATCATCCAAGTCTAACTCATATCTGTGCTTTCGGCTTCACACTCCGCTCCCTGGATGCTTTGGTAGATGGATGCCATGTCCGCATTGGTTCTAATCTGGTTGGCAAAGTCGGTCATGCTCGGGCTCCTCTCCACTTCCGGCACTGACAACAGAGCAACGACAGCGCGCATCGCTGAACGCCGAAGTTCTTCCTGCTTCTCAAACTCCTGCTTTACAGATCCGGCTTTCACCTACGGGATGTGAATGCACAAAATGTAGCATAACATGCGCAACAGACAAGACATACCACCTGTATCTTTACAATTGGCACAGAAAAGATTCTATGCAATTTTACACTTTTTTGCATGAAAAAGTAGGTTTGACAATATCTTGCTCAGTCATGACAGTTGAAAAAGTAGGAACAGTTCTTGAAAAAAAGACATGTAATATAAGAATCTGTGTGTGTGCATTCAGTACCTTTGTGGCGCAGGTGGCTTTAAGAGGTTCCACCAGTCTGTCAAGCCTTTGTATGACAGCACCAGGACACAGAGACACAAGTCTGGCCAACATCAGGAACGTCAGCATCTATAGCATAGAAGTCCATGAAACAAAAACAAAATAAAACACAACAGTGTTTCAGTGTATCAACCCATAATCACACAAATCACGTCATCCAAATACTCATTTATCTTCAGAGCTCCACTAATAATGCACACACGATGTCCCCCAGATTTGTGTACTAAAAGCTTAACGTAAATCAAGAAGTCTGAGTTTTAAACCCTTAATTCTACGCACCCTGATATCATAATGGTCTTTCAGTCCTTCCTCTACGTAATCCAGAAACCGCAGGATGTCCAGCCCATCCAGGCAGTTGTCCAGCAAAGTGTACATACATTCAAACGCTGCTTTGCGCACATCTAAACCATCGTCAACGGTGTGTTTGAAAGGACCCATCTCAACCTGCAACACAGACAGAGAAGTCACACTCGCAAACTTGGGTCTGAAAACAAAACCAGATGCATACATGCCACCAGATTTGCGTTGTGCTGTCAGCTCAAACAAACAATTTACTTCTCGGATGAGGTCCTTCCTGATCTGCGTCTCCTTGTACAGATGAGGCAGCACTGTTGGCAGCAGCTTACGGATCAGGTATGGCTTGTTGTGTGCTGCGGAGTTGAACATCACGAGAGAAATGCGGCGGACATTGAGGTCTTCATCTTGCATGGCCTTCAGGAAGTCACCTGCCGGAGCAAAGTACTCTGGTTTTGCTGCTTGGGAAAGGGGACACTCATTCGTGTGTGTGTGTTAACCTCACCTATACAGTTTTTAAGTAGCGCGTCTATAGGAGCAGGATGGTCGACGATAGTGAACTTTATAGCTGTCACCACGGTACTGCGAGTCACCGGAGAGTCTGTCGGGAAAGCACTGGGTGAGCGACTTTTAAGACATTCACACAAATATTTAAAACTTTGTCTTAATTCTACAGAAGATAATAACAGATCGTTTAGATTATCCAGCGTGTCTGACACTCTGGACAGGAATAAATGTGTGATGTGATGCCCACAAGCAGGAATTGCACAAAGCAGTTAATTTAGTTTTCTGCTAATGGTGCTCCTCTGCTTAGAATGGATGATTCGGACACTCCCGCGAGCTCTCACAATGCACTCTAAGTGACCTTGTAACCGGCCTGTCTGAGGCTCATGCCCCTGCCTAAAAAATGGCTGGAAAGAATCCCATAGCTTTCACAAGACGCCACTTGTGAATGTTACATATGCTTTGTTTTGACACATGGCTGTTGCCCTACTTTAAGGGAAATGTAAGTTAAGACTATGAACTGACTGGAAGGATGTGAATTCCACATACAGTCAAAACTAATACACAAAGAAGACACTGCCTATGATTTTGGGTTGATAAACTTGAACATCATACCCGCATGAGCCTCCTTTTTCAGTCTGGGTAGTAATTCAGCAGGGCTAACGAGTGTCAGTTTCCCCAGACATTCAGCCACTAGATTCCTGGTTCCCTCCTCCTGGCACTGACAGTTCTGAAACAACAACTCCCAGATGGACTCCACATGGGGCAAAAGACAAGAGGTAGGGCTGGCACTGCAAGAGAGAGCGCCACAATTAAGAAATAAGATGCCAAATATTCTTCACGTTCTGGACAAATGGGCAGCCAAGTGGGACGGCCACACACGAGCGCCTACTTGATGACTTCTTTGAGGGAGTGGAGCAGCAGGTACTGTCGTCGTGGCTGCGAGGCAATTTCCCTCAGCAGGAAGGGCAGATAGTCGTCTAGGCTGCCTACTGCCATACTGCCTAAAGCACAGGCTGCCGCTGTCTTTACCTGAAACCGTTCATTAAACGCTGTGACACAGTTACTATGGTAAACAAGAACAATTGCAGTTTAACATAAGCGAGGTTCACTTGGGGTTCACCTCAGTGTCACTCCTTGAAGAGAGAGACAAAAACACAAATAATTGTTTGCAAAGCGCAACACGAGGAAGGATTTTCCACTCATTTTCCGGCAGATACGCAATCCTCTGCACTCTGCAAAACGTTGCAAGCTGCTCCAACCCTCACCGCGCCCAATCCCATCCACCTCAAACCAATCGCAACTTCTTTGTTTTGAATCAACTGAATTACAATAAATAAACTCATGTAAAGATGGTTTCTTTCTAATATGTACATATCACTTAACATTTCAATTTCACTGTTTTTATTGTTTGTTATGCTGAAAAATAGCAATAAAAAAATAACCAAGAGATCCTTTGACACCCCCCTGCAGTTCAACTGTGCTGCCCCTAGGGCAGGGGTTGGCAATCCAAAATGTTGAAAGAGCCATATTGGACCAAAAAAGTAAAAAAACAAACCTGTCTGGAGACACAAAAAAATTTAAAAGCCTTATATAAGCCTTATTAATGAATCGAATATTAATTCTTAACATTTTTACAGCAATGGAAAACGTTGAGAATCTTCGTGTCACATTTTTCTTCCCAGAAAAAATGTATTAAAACAAAGAAATAAAATTTTTCCCATTTTTATCCATTGTCACAAATTTTTGAAAATTCCCCAGGGAGCCACTAGGGCGGCGCTAAAGAGCCTGCGGCTCCAGAGCCGCGGGTTGCCAACCCCTGCCCTAGGGGATATGCCCCACTGTTTGGGAACCACTGCATTAGTATTACTTCCTTTTGACTTTTAAATGTTCCTCACTTTGTTCATTTTCAAAGGTAGAGCAGTCACTCCAAATCTTGATTTCTCGCTTTCTCAGTAACAATCTAACCAACTTATACATCAGTGTAACCATCAGTGCATTGAATGGCGAAAACCGAGTCACATGAATTGCAGCTCACCTCTTCATTGGTAGAGGAGAACGCCTCCAGGATAATTCCCTGCACTTCCTTGCTTCCTCCTAGATTGCCGTTCCTCCCAACCTCCCCAAGACACATAAGAGCTAGTACACGACACGACTCCTGAGAGTTAGGATCCCTTATCTGGAAGGAGAAGAAACAAGAATGAAAGCGAAAACGGAGATGAGATAAGGGGATGCTTAGAAATTCCCACTATAAGTGAGCCATCTACCTGACTGCCTATCTCACTAATCATTTACAGCAATGCAGAGAGACTAATGCAATACAGACCTGCACACACACAAGCACATAAACAAACGCACGCACGCATGCATGCACGCACACACCTCCTTTATGAAACTTGCAACAGTGCTGGCTGTCTCTTTAGGGCAGGCAGAGGAAAGTGCAGCAACACAGCGAGCGACAGATTGGTAGGACTGCCTATGAAAACCGCCTTCTGCAGATGACTGGGGACTGTGGAATGGCCCGGTGAGAGACTT
This sequence comes from Carapus acus, assembly GCA_900312935.1. Taxonomy (NCBI): domain Eukaryota; kingdom Metazoa; phylum Chordata; class Actinopteri; order Ophidiiformes; family Carapidae; genus Carapus; species Carapus acus. The sequence goes on along the minus strand of OMPJ01039554.1, from coordinate 17,766 downwards.
CACCAACTGACTGAAGAACAAAATAAAAGAGATAAGCATAAACCGCACCATTGAAAAACTTAACAAAAAAGCGTGCAACAGTCATCTGATGGCTCACTGGTTTGCTGTTCCTTACCTGTAACCCACGTTTGTGTTTTTGGTAAGTACCAGTGCCTGTAAAAACTCCATTATGGCAGTTAGCGCACTATCCTGCAGCAGCGGAGAGTGGATGAGCGCAAATATGCTGGGAAGCACTGAGGAGTTGACCTTTGCCAGGGAGGAGGGGCAGGCTCGCGCCATGGAGGTCAACAACGTGATGGACACCTGCGTAGAAAGAGGTGACACGATGAAAACAGAAAACCAATCAAACAATACAGCCTGAGAATTGCCTCATGCCTGAATAGGTTAAGTGACATATCTTGTTAATGAAATCAGATCTCTTTGGGACTGAGGTCCAACATTAAACTTTCTCAGAATTATCTGTGTTTGATCAATGTTTTCCACGGGTAGGTCTGACAAGATGGTGGTCCGCAAGTCTTCACTTCATCAGGGGCTTGAGATAATATCTCAATATTTGTTTTCATTTGTCTGCAGGACCTGTATATATTAGAGTTCATATACTTGCACGCCTTGCACCCACCCCCCAGTTTTAACGAGGTTCTTAAGGAAAAAAGACAAACTTAATGAATTCCCCCATACAATACACACTCATGCCTTGCAGATAACTACCTCCACAGAAGGTCCAACACATACAGTGAGTCAGCCTGGGGCTTGAAAGGGCCCCCCCTCTGGTTCCCATATCAGGTTTTTATGCACTGAACTTCTGCTATCCCATTACTTTGAATTGCCCCACAAGGATAAATAAAGTTCCGTGATCTGAATTCACATAGTCTTAATTATTTCTTATGGCTCTATGGACCTGGAAAGCATACGTGGGATACTTTCTACAAACCTGTATTTTTTCCCATTTCTCAGTTAAAGCCAAGATTGAGCACATTAAGATAACCTGAGTTTACAGTTAGCCTGCGTGCCACGCTGTTCTTCATCTTCAAAACCTGACAAATCTACCACTATACCTCAGAATTTGCAACAGCAACAGGAGCGGCAGCCATAATCAGCTTAATCCAAACCTGTGATATGTGCATGTCACCCTCGTCCACCAGATTTGGGAGCTCTTTCGCTACAGGCTCCGCCACCTCAGTCTTGATGACGGCAGTGTGATGGGTGAACAGGGCTGTCAAACATGTCAGCGTTGCAAGCTTGAGAGCCCGTTGGTTCTTACGCAAGAATGAGCCCAACACAACGACAGCTTCGGGAAGAATGGGCGACAGGTTGATCTAAATGAGAGATGAAGGAGACAAAGAAATTACAAATTGTGTTTATATGACAAAATTGAAGTGGATGAGCCACTCATACTCAACATTTAAGGGCGATGAGGAGATGAGGGTGATCATCCTGATTGCAGGCAGCCTGGTAATCTCATTCTTCAGCCGCTCGACGAAGATCACCAACACACCCTGAAGCTCCGCCTCCAAGTGATCGCCATGGTGACAGACAAGGTAACCCATACAGGTGATAGCTCTCTCTTTCACTTCCTGGTCGATGTCTGTCGCTTCCAACCTCTTTAAGGTGACAAGAAAAACCTAGAAGAAAGAACATTCATGTCACTTTCAGAAAACAAAGGTAAGACATTAATTTATTTGTTAGTCGGACGTCACCGCGCATCAACAATGTAACGCAATCTTTCAACCCTGAACATGATGTCATTGGTCTTATACTCGAACTGTGCATGTACTCTTGATAATTTGCGAATAAAATTGTTACTGTTGCAAACCTTGTATAAATCTACAGACATGCAGAGTGACAGTTTTACTACTAACAGTAATTTAAACGTATTGTCAGAGGCATCACATACTAATTCAAATTTCAATACAGCATCACAGCATTCTTGTCATATAGAACCAAACAATTTTACCATGTCTGCCAGTTTTCTTGTCACCTGTGCAAATGGGTCAAAGTTCACATCACTGATACTCTACAAACAATACGAAAACATGGATGCATAGAATGCAGACACCAAGGACAAGACAACGGAAGTGGATACGAAATATCCACAGACCTAAATAAAGTGAGAAACTGTAAACATAGCTGAAATGCCAAGATTTTGTTTATATTTACTCTTGATATGCCAGTGGAGGGGATAACATTTTTCAAGGTTACTCAGATTTTATTATTTGACGTTGTTGTGTCAAATTGTACCGCTTAGTCACGTAACACCATTTCGTATCTAATAGCTGTTCTCCAATCATTAGCATTGACTTCAAACTACAGTGCAGCCTTGCTAAGTTTCATCGAGTTTCACTGAAGATTCATGTCAGAAAAAACTGTAGATCTAACAAAAGAAATCAATTACAATGCACTTGTCCCAGCATGAGGCGAATTGTTGCCATAGTGATCCCCGTCCTACCTCTTTGAGAAACGGCTTAGGGTCAAAGTCCCCAGTGGCGGCAGCAGTCTGGTCCAGCGGCCGCATTGCTCTGACCAGCTGCTGCGTGACTAACAGAGCCTCGGAGGTGATTTTGTAGAAAGCGTCATCCACACATGCCACCACTGGAGGCACCAACACCTGCAGTCAGCACAGGTCGGAGCAACTGAAACATCTGCTCCGAGAGCTCCATTCAACCTGCTTTAGCAACAATGGCAATCCAAAAATGCGTTGCATGAGAACCTGCATGAGTGGCTGGAATGCTTGAGGAGGATGAGAGAGGAGCAGGACATGTAGGAAGGAGAGGGCGTCGATCCTCATGGTGGCGGTGGTGGACTTGTCTGTCAGAGAGAATATGATGCCTGGATGGAGAGATAGAGATTAGATGATGATGCCACTGGGGACTCTTTGGCAGGACATGGAAAATGATGGTGTGTGGGTGTGTGCGTGTGTGTGTACCTGGGATGAGTGCAGGTATGTGCTGCTCCAAGGACCCTGTTACAGTATGAGCCAGTTCTGTCAGAAGACAAAAGCAACCCTGTCGTGATTTAAGGCTCTTCTCCTTCAGTTGTCTGTGCAGCGCCCTCACGATAACTGGCACCTGTGCGCACAAACACAGACACACACAAACATTCAGACATTAAGCTGTGGTTTTGGTTCTATCAAACATTATTTACATCATCTGTGAATTAACTATACCTTCTCTTTCAGCATGGTCAGTGCCGGCTCCTCCTCCTTGCTCGAGCTGTCCGAGCCATGCTGACGTGCGGGCGCGTTGAGAGCTTGGTGACCCGTTCCGGTTCTAGTTTGCCGAAGCATTGTTGTAAATGCTGAAAATATGTCCGCCCTCACGTTTTCCTCGCGTTCTTTGAAGCGAGCGATCAGGGTGGGGCAGATGGAGGAGTAGAAGGAGAGGAGGAGGTCCCTGCGCGTCTCGATCAGTGCCTCCAAACATCGGATGGATGAACGCCTCACCTTCCAACTCATATCGTCGTCGTCGCTGTACTCATCGTCTGATTCTGGGTGGGAGGAAAGGAAATATTAATATGACACATCTTCAAGAGAATGTGAAACTAACTGAACAACATGCTAAAAATATACACACATCAAGCCTCATTGACAAAAACTGCCCAAATTATTGTGGATAATTTCATAACACAACTTCTACAATTTCTGTACAAACAGTGATCTTTTCCAATATGGAGCAGATGTGACAAGACCGACACACAAACCTTCATCAAGCCCCTCCTCTACATCCATGCCTTCATCCTGCTCCTCTTCCTCATCATCGTAGTTGTAATTTGGGTCGTATGTTATGAATTTGAGACACAACTCTATCACCGTGGCAACATATGACGACATCTCCTTTGGACACCTGTTAATCAATGGATCCATAATGAGAAAGAAATATGGGAGTGTTTGAGGGGAGGTGTGTGTGTGTGTGTGTACCTGCAGATAAAAGCCTCAAAGGCCTGGAAACAATAGTCCCTCAGCTCATCATCCTCCACGCTGGTGAACTTTACCACCATGGGTACAAGCTTCTCCAAATGCTCACCTATAGGACACACAAGTAAACAAACAGACAGAGTGTGTGCCTGTGTGTGTATGTGTGTGTGTGTGTCAAGGATTTAATGTATCCAACATATCGGCAACGGCCAAGATTCTGACCGACACGATGGCCACCCAGTCGGCTGATGGTTGCCAAGCACTGGATGTACGTTCTGATAAGAGATGTAGGAGGGGCTTTGCCCAGCTCAGCCATTAGATGGTCCACGAGCTGGGAGAAGAGGGCGGGGCTGCAGCAGGGCACCAGGTGACCAAGAGCCAGGATGGACCGCTTCCTGACGGCCATACGGGGACTGGTTAACTGCAGGTGGAGATGGATGAATTGCAAATTTGAAAAACCTCCTGGAATATTTCATCCTTTCTATTATTACATACACCACACAAATATTAGTAATACTGAGGAGGAGGAGGAGGATCTACACAGAACAAATATTTCACATCAATGGAATCATTAATTCTTCCAACAGATCCATAGTGTGTGGTAGCCTAACACAGCAGCTACCAGCTAGCTAGTGCATGCTGCTACTGTTTTGCTAGCATCTTTTCCACTGGTGTGTCTACACTTTGGACGTCAAATTGAAGTGTCTGTTTAAGTTTCCCCCTTACAACGGAGGACTGCAATGATATTTTTGTTGGTTCAGGATAACAGATCTACATTACAATCCCTGTAATGCTGCATGTATGTTACAATCCATGCAAAATTCAATGAGTTGCGCGAGATTGCGACACAGTCCTTGTTTCTGAGTCAGTGCCAGTTAAGAGAGGATCACATGAGCTGTAAACATATTAATGGGTGGTGGCTGTTACCTGAGGCAGCAGGCTGGCCAGCAAAGGGCTGTGAAAACCGACTAGAGCAGAACTGAGCCTGGTGGGAAATCCAATCGTAAAATTTGACAAATTAGAGTGCATTGTAACATACAGTATGAGCATGTATCTTCAACAGAATTGAACTTTTCAAAAGATCTTTCCAAATTCGATTACCTCCCCAACATGTCAGACAAGATATCCAGGGCCTCCAGCTGGACTGACACATCCCCTTGTTTCAGTGCGCCTGTCAGCTGAGATGTAATTTTCTTACACACGCTGGTGGTCAGCATCAATCCTGACAATGAACACGAAGGCAAAGGGGAACTCGTAAATTGATGCATGCATTCTAACATCAGCTGACAGTACGGAAAACCTCTGTCTTATTTTATTTTGGCTGCTCCATTCAGTGGTCGCCATATTGGATCGTTTTTCTCAAGTCCTCCTGTCCTTCCTATCTTCAGCTGATATACCAGCAAACTAATTGTGATCCACAGAACACACTTCTCTTCATTTCTGGCATATTTTTTGCGCCAAATGCCATCCCTGACAGAACTCTCACCATTTACCTAGATTTGGGGCTGGCACAACAGCTACACCACACACAGATGTCACCATTTTATTGCTGGTTTCAGTTTGAAAACAAATAATCTGCCCTTTATTAAGCAAGCTATTGCTGCTAGAACAATGAATATGCGTCAAACATAAACAGGCACTTTCCTTTCAGGAAAAATGAAACATCCGACGGTCCATATATCAACATATGAAATTAAACATGGTTGAAAAGAGGAGCAATCATGTGAGTTCTAACCTGATGAACACTGCGGCAGCACAGCTATAACAGTTTTGAGTCCCATACTGGAAATGTCTCTGAGCTGCTCCTTGTCTGACGTCATATTGGAGCACAGTGTGCCAACCATCATCTCCACCTGGTGCTCCTTCATCTTGCTCACCAGAGGAGCCAGGCTAGAAAAAGGGAATGAACACAAACAATGTCACGTTTATTGTCTTTTCTGCAGCACATCATCAGATACATGTGGCGTGCATGTGTGTGAGAATGTGTGTGTGGATGAATTCTGAGCGTGCATCACCATTTCACAGCCAGATTCTGCACTTCTCCATTTTTGTCCTCCAGTAGTTTGAGTAGCATGGCCACCACCTTCCTCTCACTGTCCTCATCCAGTGTCATGTTGTCTTTCTGGAGCTCTAGCATCAAGTCATTTGTTGCCATAAACCTTACAGTGAGAAATGGGGGGAGAAGGTGGGGACGGAGTGTGTGTGTGAGGGAATTTCAGCAACAGGCCAAACATAAATTGTTGAGCTAATGTTGTGTGAGAACAACACAAGCCAAATATGTACAGCCAAGTAAATCTACTTCAAACTGTTCCATTTTGTGTGACAGAACAAAGACAGGGGGCTAAACTTTGCCGGTGACACACTCGTGGCAGAGGTGTGTTTGTAAACCGTCTTACCTAAAATCTTTATCAGTGGACGTCATTTTCTCCAGTAAGTTGGAAATGTGGTAAGAGACATTCGACATCTTGGCACCGTGGACGCTGTCAGCGGCAATAACAACGGTACTCTGTGGAGGAGCTAGGACATTTGTCCTAATAACATAGTTAGGCCCGGACAGGGGCGTGGACAGACAGACAGACAGACAGCAGAGACCAAAGCCCAACTGGTGGCAATTTGATACTGAGTGTTAGGGTAAAAATAGGTGGGACAGAACGTGTTGTTTGGGATTACAGTGCCGCCGTATGGTTATGATGAGAACTATCTGTGCTGATATTTAGCTGCCTGCCAAAATAACGAATTTGAGCTTTCTAAAATGGTGTCAAAGTTGTTGGTGAGACCACGCACCATTTTGATGCTACTCTTGTTTACTCAGTGTTCACTAAATTGTGTCATAGTTTGTGTTGCGGCTCTATGCAATTACATTCACGTGTGGGTACTATATGTTGTAACAGGAATCTTCGCTAAAATGGAGTGACGATAAGGATTTATATATCTAAACCACATTGCACAAACTAACAAAAAACATTTTTCAAAAAGACATTTTGCACAGACGTGTTTTAGTGCTGTAAAGCTTAGAACATTTGTTTTAAAAAAAAGAATAAAAAAATATTTGTCGCTACCTCGCTCCATGGTTGATGCATGGAATTGTGAAAAATTCATGAATAATAAAAAAGCAATTTGGCACTGCCCACATCTGATTTAGCGAATTAGTTACACGTATGACTGAAAAACAGTAGCGAGTCGCTATGTCGCATTTGACATTAGAGGAAACGTAAATAAATTATATAAACAGATATTCGTTTAAAAAACAAAAAAATAAAAACACACACACCATGTTGTCGTTTCCTTCTGTTTTATCGAGAATAACTCGTTTTAACTCAAATTCTCACTTGCAATGCGGAACCTTTCACATACCATCATCGTTTTGGCCGGTACTTAATGTCCCTTCGGAGTCGGCGCGGAAGAAGTGGTGTTGTGTAGCCCGTGCCACGTCGGAATACCCTGACGCCCTCCTACATTTGCCCCTAAGATAACAACTTGCCAATTCTAGCAATTGCTTAACCACAGTCGTGATCATGGTGAGTAAAGTAACAATTTCACATGTCGCTGAACTTCAAAAGGTTCAGCTGAAGTCGTGCTGCGGCAGCTAACATTCCATTTCATATCCAGCCAACTGGTTAGCATACCGGCTAGCTGGGCAATCCTAACGAAGCAGTGTATGTTGTGTTATGTGTGTATGTCAGATTGAGAGATGCCGTGTTGTTGTTTAAAATTATCATTATTGTTACTGTTAACAGGTTTCCGTCATCAACACCGTGGACACGTCTCACGAAGACATGGTTGTAAGTGTAATATTTTCCTCCCTTTCCCTGAACCATGGTCCTGTTATCTGTCCATAAGTTCACCTTTAAGAGCGGGTAAAACGCAAGCAGAGAAATAGCAATTACTCAAAAGGGATCTAATGACATTTCAACGTGTGTAATGGCAAGATCTCCATGAGCCTTGTCAAATTTCATTGGCTCTTGTAATTGCCAGTAGCAGTGGACCTGCTGGGTATGGTTCATTTTGTTTTTCATCAATTGGTTCACCACTTGATCAGAGGCTGCCGCTATACTTCGTCAAGTCAATTTAATTTGTAACAGCGCCAAATCATAACAGAAGTTATCTCAAGGCGCTCTATGAAATGGAGCAGGTAGTGCTGCTCAATGGAAATAGTCAAGGTCAAGGAAATGGAAACACTTTCTGCTTACTCTCTGGGCAACTGCTCGTTTCATGTGTAAAAGGTGACCTATTTTTTTGACACTACCTCCCCGTCTTTCCTTGTCTGCTTCAGCATGATGCTCAGATGGATTACTATGGCACCCGGTTAGCTACCTGCTCCTCAGACCGCACTGTGAAGATCTTCGATGTTCGCAATGGTGGACAGATACTGGTGGCAGACCTCAGAGGGTAAGTTTTGTTTTAACTGTTAATAATCCCACCCTCCCTATAGTTTCTCCAGCATGAAAGTGGACTGTGGTATTATAAATTTAGCAGCTCTATTTTAGTTTCAACATTTTGAGACTACACTGTCCGTCGTAATGTTTCCCCTTTGGCATTGCAAGTTAAAATAAATGTATATGTATATGTGTATGTGTCCCTCTGCAGCCACGAGGGTCCAGTGTGGCAGGTGGCATGGGCTCACCCAATGTTTGGAAACATTCTGGCCTCTTGTTCTTATGACCGCAAAGTCATTGTGTGGAAAGAAGAGAATGGAAATTGGGATAAAATGTATGAATATACTGGACACGAGTCATCAGGTTCGTATGTGTTTGTGTGGTCAGCTGCTGTCACGTCACTGCTTGTGTTTGTGTTTGTGTGTGTCTGCAAATATGTTGCTTCTGTCACCTATGATGGACTCGAACTAGTCTGAACAACGTGTGATCCTATGGGCTAGCTACAAACGTCTAGACATGAATTGGGTGCTGCTGATGAGAGTATTTTGATGATAATGGTCAAAATGAGGGATGAGAGAGGGCAGAGAGGTTCTGTCAGCAGCTGTTCTCACTCATTTTGCATTGGGGAGTGACTGCTGCACAAATGCCAGCAACAGCATATGGTAGCAATTTCTCCTCCTCATCCATCTTGTTGTCCTTGTTTTCAAGGTTTCTTGGTTCCTCTCCCTATGGCTGTGCTCATGTTGATATGTAGTAGACCTAATGGAGGACATTGAGCTGATAGACTATTTTTTTTTTCGATGCAATGAAAAAGGAAAGCAGTACTGGATGTGGTCAAGAATTCAGAATGCACAGAGCATCACCCAACATAATGTGTTACAGTGTCAACCACAACTTCTGAGAACTTAATTCAGTGCAAAAAGAATTTGTTCTCATAGCTGATGTGATTATCTATCGAACAAGATATATTGTTTCAGCTAGTCAAAATTTCCCAGCACAAAAAGGTTGAAAATCTTTTTGTACCATGTGTCTAGTCAATTCAGTGTGTTGGGGGCCCTACGACTTTGGTTTGATACTGGCCTGTGGGAGCTCAGATGGAGCCATTTCCCTGCTCACCCTCACGGGAGACCAGCAGTGGGATGTTAAGAAGATCAGCAATGCACACACTGTGAGTCTAATTCTTTTATTTATTTTCTCTTATTGTATGTATTGTGTCCTCTCTCAGAGAGTCTCACACAGGAAAGTGAGTTTAGTTTGATGGCAACACATGGATTGACATCATGTTAGATGACAATCTCACATTTTACATATATCAGAATGAAAGTTCTCATCTTGTATCCATCTGAAAAGTCACTGGTAAATGCACGAGAGTTGAAACATGTTCTCTGTTTTCCTGCCCCATCCACGCTAATGCAATGAATTGTAAGTTTGTCGTTTACAAATCCTTTAAGCGTGTTCCTTCCTGCTGCATATTTTGTGTCCGCCTTCCATATCACCGCCAGTTCTGTTCTCCTCCAGCACCTGGCACTATTAACTCATCCCACCATTTGTCTGTTCGGGTAGATTGGCTGCAACGCAGTGAGTTGGGCTCCTGCCGTGCTTCCTGGCAGCCTGATAGACCAGCCGTCAGGACAGAAACCAAACTATGTCAAGCGATTTGTCTCCGGAGGTTGCGACAACCTGGTCAAACTCTGGAAGTAAGTTCTTTTTTTGTTGTTGTCACGTTGGTGACGGAATAGCAGGAGACACTCAAGATGACAGCAATGCTTTCTATCACTTCACAGAGAGGAGGATGGGCAGTGGAAGGAAGACCAGAAACTTGACGCTCACAGTGATTGGGTCAGAGATGTTGGTTGGGCTCCCTCTATCGGTTTACCTACTAGCACCATTGCCAGCTGCTCCCAGGTATGAGTTATGTGACTACATAGAAGTTCAACACTTTTTGCAAGATCTCCGAAATAGTCGTCAACAGATTCTGCAACATTTTCAGAGGAATTATTGTGTAAAATATGGTAGATTGTGCTAAAATTATATTTCATGAATGCAGTACCTCTGCCTTTTCTTGTTCATGGAACAGTAAGGTGTATAAACACCAGGAACTGTTGATTAATGCAACAAAGGTTCAAGACTTAAGTTAATTTACTCATCATTGTGAAGCTGCTGTACAAATACTTAAAACTGTTCTCCACTAAGCAACGTGGAGGAAGGGTAAGATCGATAACAAAAGATTTCTTCCCTTTAAAGGACGGCCGTGTGTTTATCTGGACATGTGATGAGCCCTCGGGGAACACCTGGACCCCTAAACTGCTTCATAAGTTTAATGATGTGGTGTGGCACGTCAGCTGGTCCATCACAGGAAATATCCTCGCCGTTTCTGGAGGAGACAATAAGGTAAAAACGCTTTATTGATCACAGAGAAAAATTACAGCTCCAGTCACTTTTGTCATGGCCACTGCCTGAATTTCATGATGATTTAATTATATGTTTGCCCATTATTTATGCTATATACTTTGTATATGCATGTGTTTTACAGGTAACCCTGTGGAAAGAGTCGATGGATGGCCAGTGGTCGTGTATAAGTGATGTTAGCAAGGGCCAAGGTGCCGTCTCCTCCCTCACAGAATCGCAAACGAGCGAACAATGACACCCAACCTCAAACTCTGACCCAAATTACTCACACAAAGTGAACATGCATGTGGGAACTTCTCGTCTCAAAATGAAACAAACATGTTCTGTGCAGTTATATTTCTCACATACATTGAGGACATCATAACCACCTGCAAGGTTGTTATAATTTCTTCCCAGTCAATTCTTTTTTTTTTTTGTCCCCCTCAACAACAAATACCAGCATATGACGCTCTGCCCCCAAAACATTCCGCCATCGTCTGTGGGGGTTTAGATGCACCTTGTGTGTGTTGTATCAATCAACACAGCAATTCTTCTGTGGTTCAGTACAGATGATCCGGTTTCTAATCATGATTTATAGCCACACCAGTTTTATTGCCAGCGTCTATTCTCTCCAGCTTTTCCTTTTCTCTCATCCCTGGTTTGTAATTTTATTCAGTAAATAAATCCCTTTGTTATTACATGACTGAAAATTGTTCATTTTGTTATCTTAGTCTGTATACACTGTTTTTGATATTGTTAAGATATGAAGTATCTGATCAGAATCACTTAGGATTGAGGAGTTGAGATGTGTTGATGCTGGGTTTTCAACATCATAGAGGTACATTACTTGAGCAGCTAATGACTGACATCATGACGGTAAGACTCAATGTGCAAGAGGACACCACGAAGAATAAAGGACAAACCTTTGTTCTGATGCCATAGTCAGAGAGCACAGCCCCTCACCCCCATCATCAACAGCCATCTCGTTCAGTTTGTTGTTCCTGTAGCTGTTGGTCTGTTGCTCCAGCGCATAGTGGCATAGAGGGTGGCAGTGCTCTCACTCAGGGCACAAATTAGATAACTTCAGTTCTCCAGCTTTTGAATTGGTTTGATAATTATTGATGAAACATTGAAAGATTGATGTTGGTTTGAAGTATACATGACACAGGACACCCAAGCTTGTCGTGCTCCGCTCCGCCCCTCTCCATCCAGCTCCACCCATGAGACATTTAAAAGGACGTCTCACCTGACAGGGATCACTGCGGTCCTCACATTTCTTCAGTTGTCATTTTTTTCAATCCACTGTTCTCCATACCCTTTCTTTCCATACCATCGAATCCTACGTCTTGCCCTTGACAATGAGTTTGAGCCGCACCAAGCGCATCAGCTCCAGCAACTCAGTTCGGAGCAGTGCAGGGACAAGGAGGCTGAGTGGCTTTGGCCCAGGACAGGGGGGCTTCAGTGTGGTCTCCCTCAGCAGCAGCTCTCTGTATGCTGGCACCAATGGGCAACACCACGGACTGTCAGCCCCGCTGGCCTCCTTGTCGGTCAACAAGAGCTTGTTGGCCCCACTCAACCTGGAGATCGACCCAAATCTGTCCTTGTGCCGAGCCCATGAGAAGGAGCAGATCAAGACTCTCAACAATCGCTTTGCAAGCTTCATAGACAAGGTAATATGAGCTGCTTTACTGTGGGGAGGAGAGGACTTCAGATCTTTTTGAAAACTGGTGTGAAAACACCTGAAAACTGTGTTTAGCATGCATCATCAATTTCACGCAGGCAACCATGTTGTTTGTGTGATGAAATAAATCTGAAATCAAAAATTGACCAAGACAAAACATTTGGAACATCGAAACTGTTGATAATTTGCACATTTGTTTTCAATAGAGCTTGCATGTTGTTGTTGAAAGTGTGTCTGCAAGTGTAAATCTGTCAACAAACAGAAACTCCTAATTATCTGTAAAATGCAAAAAGTGCACGCTAAAACATTTTGTTTCAACTTTATTTTTTCCTGGATTTTGGGCATCAGAACCTGAAAACGTCATTTGTCCTGAGGGCTCATCCCAAAGCAATTCTAACAAATGCTGCGTGCAAAAAAGGCAAGAAATAATTAATGTCATGAGTTAAAGGTAATTAGACTTTAAGGCTTTAAGATTGAAAATGATCACGTAGGAGCATCAGTGAGTGCAAAGGTCCGCAATGCACCAGTGCCCTAATGATGCAGTAGTACTATTATTTCCAAAAGTAAAGCTTTAGAACACATCTTCCCCAAACAATCTGACATTTATTGCAATTTTGAAAAAAGCAGTATGATGCTTACATATGCCTGTTTTTTTCCATATACATAATATGGCACAAAAGACAAATGGATTACAAATGTATGTCCAATTAGTCGGTAAAATGGGCAAATGTGGTGATTGCGATGGTTACTTAAGATTAGCAAGTGAAACTGCTCTTATTCAGGGACTAATGAGGGAGATGGAGACGGAGGTAAATCTACTTTGTTGTGGCGTGGGAAATTAACAATGATCATGAGCACACAGTCCTCCTTTCCCTCAAGAGAAGTGAGCAGCTCCTTGATAATGTCAGACATTGATACCCTACTTAGGGAACATCTCCGCTTTCTCACGGATTAAGTGACACACCTTCACAATAGGAGCTCTGTGGACTTCCTACAGCGAGAAAGACACACTTCTGGCAAAGTCACAGTCACAAACCCTGTCCATAGAAGGAGAGCTGTGTGGGCCAAGTAGGTCATGTCGCTAAGTCACAAACTCTGGCTGAGTCTGGCACTTTTATGAAATGTTACTGCTTGACAATGTGAGACATTTCAGATTTAGAATGTGTGGCCACTGCTAAAAGGGAGCGATTGGGACAAAGACAGAAAATGTTGCAAAAGCATTGGTGGAATATTGTTTGATACGATAGTCCAAATGTAGATGTTTTTCCAAAAGTACACACATTACAAAGAAATACAATGATTGCACAGGTCAACTGGACTTGAATGGTCATTGTTGTGAACAATGCAGTAAATTAGATAGGTAATGTAACTCAAGAGATGATCAGCTGTGAATGCTTTTCCAAAAACGTTGCATAGACACATTTTGATACCTGCCCCTGACAATGTTAACAAGAACAATAATCAGGAATCGGGAATCTGTTATTGTCATTACAGCAATTGAATTGAGAAATGAAACTAAGGTGCTGCATTCCGGTGTAAGTAGTTAGAAAAGAAAAAAGGTAGAAGAAGAGAGTTTCTATATACAGAGGAATATAAACACACAATGTATACATTATAAATATCAGTCATCGATGTCAATCAACATCAATGTCTCTAGATGAATTGTCTGCAGGTAAGAGAATCTTCCTAGGGTCCAGCCACTTATTATGTAGTCTGGACTCCATTATCACGTCTGAGGGATGTGTTGTCAATTGACATCTATGAAAATGATCAAACATGAGCGGGTAGATGACACACAGACCCTCATTTGACCAGACTTTTCTAATCCTAGCACTGAAATATTGAAGAGAATATTCCCTCACGCTGAGAAGCAATTAGTCAAGTGCAGACAGCAGCCGCATTTTCATTTTGTGCTCGGTAAGTTATCTACTTGCAACTTGAAAGCAGGTCAGTGACCCATAACCGGTGGGAAATATGACTCGTGCTTGATGATACTACCCGCAGAAATGGACTCCACTACAACATGAGTGGCCAAAACCCCACCCCCAAAACTTTGGAGGCACCAAATACTGTATGCCAAGAATGCATGTGGGAATTAACCAAGTTTGTAAACCTCAACTAACCAAGCAGGGCATCTGATATCCAAGCTATCAGACCCAGTTCCGTTGTTCTGAATTGAGCTGTAACCCGATAAATCAGGTCATAGTTGCTGCGGTTGTGTTTCAGGCAAGCGGGGGGTTTACTTTGCTGAACAGAACACTGCCTTTGTGTTGGAAGGAGAATGCACAACAGACAGGGGAGAAACCTGACAGCACGGTTGAAAGACATAAACACTGGCTCAGTTTCACTTGGGATGTGCAAAAAAAAAAAAGAAAGAAAGAAATGTCCCATGGGAATGAAACCTGTCTTGCACGCTAAATGTTTTTGTGCAACAGTGCTATTTACCTGCTGAATCAAAAGGCTATTCAAATGATGTCTTTGTTTTGTTATCTTACTCCACCAGATTGCAGTCATTTAATATGGCATCTTAATTGCACAAACTGAAACGCTGCAGTTAAGTGTCCCTGGAACTGAACATCCTAAGATCCCTCAATGCTCAATAGAAGCCTCCCTTTTTCCCGACTGTTGCCCGCCTCCCGTGTACCAACAACAACAAAGTCTTTCATACCTCTTCTGTTTCCAGGTGCGCTTCTTGGAGCAGCAGAATAAAATGCTGGAGACAAAGCTTGACCTCCTGCAGGGTCAGACGGTGGGTCGATCCAACGTGGAGCCTCTGTTTGAGGTCTACATGGCAGGTCTGAGACGGCAGATGGATCTGGTAAACAATGACAAGACCAAGCTGGATGGAGAGCTGAGGAACATGCAAGGCCTGGTGGAAGACTACAAACACAAGTACAACACTGGCATCACCTCAGATGGCAAATAATCAAAGCAAATATCAGACACCTGCACTTTTCAGGGCAGCTTTTACAAGATGTTGTAAAAATTCCACTGTAGAATTTCGATGAGTTGTTCACACATAAACAAACGTCTCTCTCATTCCCCAGATACGAAGAGGAGATCAACAAGAGGAATAACCTAGAAAATGACTTTGTTCTTCTTAAAAAGGTCAGGTCACACACATGCACACACACATATCAACACATCTACTTACACACGCCCAAATGTACACTTATAATCCCAGAGGAGTGGCGAGTTAAAAAATCCTCGCATCCATTGTAACTCTCAACAAAGACAGACAAAAATGGTCTCTATTTCATAGGTGCTAATATTTCCATTGCCTCTGCTCCTTTGTATCTACAGCGGCTAAATCAGTCATCTTCAGGTCCTCTTTCACTCCGAACGTCAGCTTTCTTCACAGTCCTCCTCTTTTCCTCCTACCTGGCAGCTCCATCTTTGCTGCCCTTTTTCAGAAACATCCATTATCTCACCTCTGCACATATCCAAACCATTTCCATCTCCAAATCTCCAAACTTGTTCCACTTAAACTGTTCCTCTCAGGTGTTCATCTCTAATCCCTCCCATGCTGGTTACTCCCAATGTGAACATCAGCATCTTCATCTCTGCCGACTGAAGCTCTGCCTCTCGTTTTTATAGAGAGAGCTCCTGAAACACGAGCTGTTTATTGATGGATAAATACTAACATTCTTTCAAAACTCTCCCATGATTTATTTATGATTGCTACAATGCTTTTGAGAACACTTTGAGGAGAATTTTAAGTAGACACATTCCTCTATCACTATCACATCAAGACATTGAGCTTGGTGTATAAATATATCGGTGTGAATACACACAGTATCGTCCTTCACATCTGGCAAACAGAGGGGTTTAGGTTATCTAATTCACGCTGGCGTTAACATTGGCACCAACCCTTAGGACATGTGGTCTCAAAGGAAACCTGAAGCCGACATGGACCTTTCAGGTTGACAGGTTGACAGGGCAAATTCAACAGACAAGTGGGAGTAACTCAAAGCAAAAAACTTCCATGGTCCAACACAGCTTTATGGAATTACACCTTAAATTCATTCAGCATCTCAAAATCCTCCCAAAAAATTGTATTATGTTACCAGACTTTTACAGCAAACAACATCATATTCTGAAAAAAGGCCAAACAACCTCTGTAATGAAAAGACTATTTAATTTTGTTTGTTTTAGTTTTTTTTTCTAGTGTTCCTTTTATGTACTTGCGTGCAGGATGTAGACTCAGCCTACTTGGTGAAGGCAGATTTGGAGGACAAGGTGGGAGCGTTGACTGATGAGATCAACTTTCTCCGCAATGTCTATGAGGAGGTATGGTAATTAGACATAAAGTCTGATGTTTGAAGTAGTTAATGTGTACATACTATCCTAATATTTAAAATGAGGAATTCCCCATATTGATCTAACATATTGGATATTTGCACCCGTCTCCACTTGCCTGTAATCTCGCTTTACCTCCAGGAGCTGCGCGAACTGCAGGCCAGCATCAAGGACACGTCTGTGGTGGTGCAGATGGACAACAGTCGCAGTCTGAACATGGAGCAGATCATCGCTGAGGTCAAAACTCAGTATGAGGAGATTGCAGCCCGCAGCCGAGACGAGGCAGAGGCTTGGTACAAGAGCAAGGTGGGGACACGCCAAAACCCTGAAATTGTGACCGTGCACTTCATGTCTGCACTAACCTCATTCTATCAGAGTGACTGCTAAAGCTTAGAGTAACCTACACCTTTGCATGTCTAGTCAGTGCAGTGATGTCTATGTAAATTTCTTTTTCTGCAGTTCGACCAAATGTCAGTGCAGGCCAGCCAGTTTGGAGATGAGCTTCGCATTGTAAAAGGAGAAGTGGCCGAGGTCAACCGACTGATAAGCCGACTGCAAAGCGAGATAGAGAGCGTCAAAGCACAGGTACATTTACAACTAAGCCTGTAACGGTGCACTGTATTCGTACCGAACCGTACCGAAAAGACCTTCGGTACGGTACAGTGCTGTACCGAACGAATACAGTCCGTTTATTTGTTTTTATATGCAGCAATCACAGACCTAGAGACGTGCAGCGCCTGTTCTGTGCCTGTCACATGTGGCTACTTAACATTCATTATTTAGTAAGAAACTCTTTCCTGATTCGTGCTCTTGTGACCATGTGGAGGTGACGTCGCACGGCGAACCAATCAGTCGAGCCTTTCCTGCACTCTTCAAAACAGTATTGCGAAGTCCACGTGTCTGTTGTAAAATTAACTATCTGATTTAATTTGGACATTATGGCTGAAGCTAGCGACCAACCGGAGCTAGAAAATCCTCCCCTGTCGTTAAGATCACCCGTTTGGGAGCACTTTGGTTTCCCAGTGAAAACCTGCGACGGAAAAAAACAAGTGGATAAAACGAAGGTGGTATGTCGTCATTGTTATACTGAGGTCGGCTATGTTTCGTGCAAC
>OMPJ01039553.1:0-28770 GCA_900312935.1 Carapus acus | reverse complement strand
ATACCCCCCCACCTGCTTCCTCATCCTAAAGCCCTCCTAGAGTAGAAACAGAGACAAGTGCTGGGCGGTAGGGGGATATTCTGATTACCACACCTGTACATACTAACGCATATACCCACACATACATACACACACACACAATGAACAGAAAAACGCATGGGGCGAGGGTGTCGTTGAAGGGGCTTGGGACAGAGAGAAACAGCCACACAAAGAGAGACGGAGAGGGAAAGAGGGAAGGAGAGAAAGAAGGAGTGAGCGAGCAAGAAGAGCAATTCTCTTCTCTCTGTGACCCAGAGCAGTCAAAACCACTTAGGAGAAAAATGCCCTTCAGCACCAAAAACACACATCATCCATTTATCACTCTCTCATGCTCTGCCCAAACACACACATGCACGCACGTATACGCACGCAAACACGCACACGCGCACATGCACGCACGCACACACACACACCTTTTGGTTTCATAGACTCCACTTTTTTGAAAACCTTTTAAAAAAGAGCCTCTGAGAATGCAGTCGACAAGGTTTGAATAGTTCCTCGTCCTCCTTTTGGTGAATTCTCCTGACAGCGTGGCTCGTAAAAGCGATCGGGTGAGTGTGTGTGTGTGTTTGTGTGTGTGTGTGTGTGTGTTACAGAGCAAGCAGACAACAAAGCATAAAATGAAGCAGAGATCTGGACGTGGTGAGAGGGGGTACCTGTTTTGAACCAGCCGTCCTTGGTGAAAGCCTCGCTGGTTTTCTCTGGTTTGTTCCAGTACTCTTTGAAGACACACGGACCCCTGACCAGGAGCTCCCCCTTCTTCCCCTCCAGACCTGGACAAACCTGCTTTGCACCCACGGAGAAAAGAAAGAGACCATAGAAGGTGTCGTAACTTGTGACGGTGATCAATGATATTGTTAAAGAAATGTAAAAGCTGCCTGAAGAATATAGGCAATGACAGATATTAGGGGATAGAGCCATTTTTGCAGATACTAAATCTAAACACCAATGTTTTTCCCTCTAAACCAGGCAAGCATTGTTTAGTATTTTGTAAGATTGATATTGACCCTAGAGGTGGCTATTTGAAAGCGAAAAAAACATGATAGATAAGTGGATAAATATGTATCTGAGGTTTAATATGGAATCTCCATGTCCTTATGGCGTACACTCAACCAAATAACATCAAATTCAAATAAAGAGTTTTGCACTTATTTTGACTTATTGATTACTTATTGATTTGTTTGTGTGTTTATTGATTGTTTACCCTTGTCTCCTGGTGATTTCCCTCTGTGATGGTGGTGTTGGTTGAGTCGGCAAGAACAATCCGAACTTCCACACCAGGCAGCGGTAACCCAACAGCACCTGTCAACACAGCATACAGAAATGTGCAAAAATACACACACCTACACACAAAGTTGGCCAATCATAACGAAAAACACAGTCTATTTAGAGGAAAAAAATGGATTCACGTCCACTCACGCGGCAATTAAGCTGAGAAGTATTTATGCCAGAGTGGAGGGATTCTTATCCTCCGTGACGTCACTCCAATCCGCGATATTACTGGTCACTGGATAGGTGCTGAGCAGGTGAGAGACTTGGAACGGAGAGCCATTTGTCTCAATAACACACCTCAACCAAGTTGTGCGGTAATGAGGAATTTCTGGTGCGATTGCCCGATGTGGCTGAGAACTCCAAATCACTTCTGGAGACAGCAGTGTGACATTGCTCTGCTGCTGCAGTTTCTGGAGAACTGAACAGACCAGTTCCATTTTTAACTTTAATTTACGATGACAATTACCTGTCACGCGCATGACACCGAAGGTAACCTAAAGTCTACCAGAATACTCTTCCTTCGATACAGCCCTTCTGCACACAGGCTACACTTGCATAGCAGATTTGACATTATAAAGCTTCTTTGTGGGGGGGAAGACAAGGGCACCGTGTGTGGAAATCTGTCATCAGTTGCCTGGAAGGACTTTATCTCGGGAAAGTGAGTGACAGAAAAGTTTAACCATCCTCTCCTGAATGCTGTGGAAGGCTTCTTGCTGCAGATGCACAAAATGTGGAAACTAGGCGGGACAACTTTGGAAGCAGAACTCGAAAATGTGGACATTGTTAAATAAGATGTGAAGTGTTGCAGTGTGTAAGTGGAGCTATTAATTTGGATGTGTAAAATGAAAAATTCCTATATGACATCACCTGCATTCATTATATGCGCTCAGCTCTATAAGTAATTACAGCACTGAGTGCTGGTGGGGTCTAGGGAGGGTCTCGGCGGTCTCTCTCCTCCCCCCTCGCCTCCTCTGTGTGTGCGTGTCTCAACGCCATTATGCCATTTCACAGACCAATGCTCTCCAATAAAGAGCAGGACAGGTTCTGATTAAAAGGAGGCTCTCCTGCCTTATATTGATCTAATCCTCCTAAACTGTGATAGGCAATGTCTGTCACACAGTCAGGAACCCAGACACCGCATTAGAAGGCAGTGGATGTTTTCATTTCTAAATTTTCTTGGTAATACTGTTAACATTGAACTGAAGAGGACTCGCCTGAGAAGCAAAAGAGGATGTCACACATTTTCTTTTTTTTTGTCATGCAGCTTTGACTGCATCGTCATTTTCGGGTCCTTTACTCTGCTGAGCAAAAATGGTAGGGGGATGATATAACAAACTCATCTCTACGGTCACAATTGCTGCAAATCCACTTAGCGCTAGAAATTGCTCGCCTTTGTTTCGTTGTCACTCTGTTGTATTTCTCCTAGGGGGATTAAGTGATGAAGCCATGGTAAAAGATTCTCCTTTGTATCGAAAACTAAATGAAAGAACGCGTTTTTGGGATAATTGTTTACGTTTGTGTGGCTCCACTTGCGTGGGAATATCAGTTTAAATCGTGATTGTAAATGAGCCTCAGCATTGGATGACAACACTGGAACTAGACAAGGGTTATTCACAATGACAAGGCCACGTGGGAGGTGGGAGGAGAAAGCAGGTGACGATGGAGGAGAGGAAAAGAAAGAAAGAAAGACAGAGAGGCAGAGGGAAAGAGTCCGATCCGCTGCTCTTTGAAGAGTGTTTCCTGCGGTTGCTATTGATCCATTTTAACCTACTGGAAGACAAGACAGGGAACAGAGCAACTCAAACAGGCACACGCTTATGCCTGGATTGCACACACACACGCGCGCACGCACGCACGTACGCAAACACAGACTTTCTACAAGTGTCTCCGCTGCAGCGGAAACATCAATAGAACCACAGACCTCTTGAAGGCATTCTTGATAATCGCCTGAGAGGAATCAAACAGCCTCTCAATTTACACTGAGCACTATGTGACAGACAAACAATGGCAACAAAGCATCAGACACAAGATTACCCACTAGCGGGCTAATTAGCTCCACCAGCTTGAGTGAAGTCTGGCTGGGGAAATGGCGATGTATGGTAAGAGCGAGAGGAGGAGATGGTAGAGATGAAAGTTTGGTGCGCTTTCACTTAAGAAAGGTAAGAAAGCAACCTTGTCTGGTCTGACCTCATTTCAAGACCTTCTCTGCGAGTGTAAGGAAGATGCATTTGGGACGATGGGACTTCACCTGACATCTTACAGGAGGAAAGAGCCTAAGATCAAAACCGCATATCATGATGCTGCTGTGCTGTCTGGGTCGGGGAGCAACGCTAAAAAAAACCTTTAAGCGGATGCCTTTAAGGTGGTGAGGAATACCAACAGCCAAGAATTGGCTGGGCTCTTTTGTCACTTTGATCATGATGAACTTTGCCAGTTGTCTGCTCGATGAAATTTTATCTGATCTGCGTTCAAACTTCAAGCAGCACAGGAAAATCACGACATAAGAAAACACAGGTTTGTGCTAATGGATATTTACTATACATGCCTGAAA
The DNA here is from genome assembly GCA_900312935.1 of Carapus acus. NCBI lineage: Eukaryota > Metazoa > Chordata > Actinopteri > Ophidiiformes > Carapidae > Carapus > Carapus acus. Next base: position 24,908 of record OMPJ01039553.1, on the reverse strand, counting down.
CCTGCCCCAAGTGTGTTCTTTAAGCAGCAACGCCTGAAAAAAAGGGTTTGCTGAGAGGGATCCTCACTCTGTATTTGGAGTAAGTGCAAGCACAGGCTGCTGCTATGCATTAAGCTACATACAAAGGTAAAGCTAAACTGCATAGTTACATAATGTTATTCAATCTATGTAGTCTAATGACTACGTAAATGTTTCATGTGGCCACAATCACCTCAAATAACTCTTTTTTTTTAAATTCAAACATTTTGGGTAGAATGGTAGCCTGTGATGTCACAATTAGAGAAGGAATCGAAAACACAGGATAGAGCAGACGACGATCCTTCAGCACAGTTACTCTTACAACCTAGTGGGTAAACGATTGTCTTTAGGGCCATTGCTATCATTTTCTGACCACTTAAGTTTTCTATCCGCACATACACTATTTCCCTCAATCCCTTGTCTCTGATTGGGGCATGGAAAGCAGCATGACGATAAAAAATTAAGATTCAACAGAGGCAGCACTTGTTTCTATTTTGATACGGGGTTTTTTCTCCCCGAGTTAGCTAACAGTTCTTAACACAAATATTCATACATTTTTTGCTCACTTGATAGCCCCAACAATTTACCTGAGATAAAACAATTATATTGGCAGAATTTTGAAAAGTACGCTTATACAAGAGCACCCTCTGTTGCTTTAACTTAGCCCTCAGAAATATAACTTCAAGTTTTGGGGCATTTTTGACATTCATTTTCAAGTGAATTTCTGGATATAAAACTACTGATTTCTGCATATTAGAAAAAGTGCTCGATAAACAGATTCAATCACAATAATTAAAAGTAAATTCTGTGTTAAAAATTAGGAGAATGGAATAAACCATGGGATTGACTGAGACAAAAAAAAGCCACAAAACTGTTCTTGTTTTTGCCTGAATCAGCAAGCCGGTGCTTAATTGTTCCTATTGCGGATATATATGTTTTAGTTTGAGTTTGTGTTTGTCATTTTGTGGCGCCAGGGAACTTTTTCAAAAAAACCCAAACCGTCCATTTACTCATTTAGAGACATATCTGAGGGAGACGCTGACATTATAGTTTTGTACAAGTCCCTGGTGACATTGTCCATTGCTGAGGAGAACAACTGCAAGCTAGAGATAGCGGTCTAATGTACCTGGGACACGCGGGCCGTTAAGTGGGTTGGAGAGCGCCATGCCGATCTCAGTCATGCCATAGCGCTCCAGCAGGGTATGTCCCGTAATCTCCTCCCAGCGCTGCAGAGTGGGAACAGGGAGAGCTGCTGAGCCTGAGACCATCAGCCTGAAAGGAAACAACCCATCATGAAGTACACTCCCCAGCCTCCCCCGAATCCCTCTTGCCCCGACATGTGGCAGTCTCTTTCTGAGATGTCTCTGTGGATCGGTCAGTATCGTGAGCAACGCCAAAATGAAGATGACGTGACAGTTAATGAAAACATTAAAAACTGCACAGTCACGAAAGTGATGATATGGGTTAAGAGTGGACGAAAGAGAATTGTTTTTTGTTTTTTGCAGGGAACGTCTTGACAAAATACAGTAAGCTAGGAAGTCAGAGGAGGTAAATATGTGTTTATAACGTGAATGTAGCATGTAGTCCTGCATTTCTAGTAAAGCAATATGTACTTTAAAATGAATGTCAGCCATGCAGGCAAAGTTACATACACAATGTAAATTTTAAGTACTGGATCAGTTATTGAAATGATCTATATACATTAGGTAGTCAATAACAAGCAATATCCCAGGAAACTATATTGGCTAAGTTAACTTTAATCACAGACACGTAAAGCATATGAGGGATTCGGAGCTTCAGTAATATTTCTGGTCCTCTACTAACAAAAGGTTCAAGCGCTTCATTGTGAATTAAGTGAGGAATGGTGGGTAGATTCAATACAACTAAAGAAAACATAGATCAGGGGTGTCAAACTCTTGTTCACCGAGGGCCACATCAGCATGGCGGTGGCCCTCAAGGGGCCAGATGACAACGGCAATCATTAAGAAGTTATGAATGTACTTAAGGTAAAATGTATGTTATTATTCATAAATAGCTGAATATTAGAAATATTTCTAATAATAGCAAATCTTATACTTGTTCAACCCACAAATATCCCATTTGCATTGATGTAAAATATGTCAGGTCTTTGCTCTTATTGTATTGCAGAATCTTGTGTTTTATCAGGTAAAGAAACCTGAATCAATCAACAAGTACCAGTTAACAATAAAACTACAAGTCAACAATCTTGCTTCCTAACTTGGGCTGTGGTATTGTGTCTTGACAAGCTGACATTTTATAAAGTGTGTGTCTGGTCGAGGAACAGCTGCGTCACTTAACCAGTAACATGCATTTTGTGAGATGTAGTTTGTGGGTCAATGTACGTTTAAAGGATGGACAAAACAGTCACTCAAGCGCTGGAGGGGCCACATAAAATGATCCAGTGGGCCACATTTGGCCCCCGGGCCTTGAGTTTGACACCTGTGACATAGATGAACCAAGCATCAAACTGTCCCTTGCCTAATTACGTAGGGTACTGTTAGGTTTATAGTGACGCAGGGGGTAATTTTAACAATCAGTGTAACTTTATGTTATTCTCTCTCAAAAATAATGTCACCTCTATTCTCAAATCTTAAAATATTACATCAAATGCTGCGCAGCCTCATCCAGTGCCCAAAACTGGAATCATTATGACAAGAATTTTACACATGCCAGCGGAACATCTAATATCTGAGGGACTCAGCTGTGTATCAAAACAATACTTACTGGTATTTTTTGAAACATTATTGATTGGTTCCTTGCATGAAATCACCAATAGTGAATCAATAATACCAAAGAATCAATTGCTAGTTCAAACAGCCACTCCAAAGAAGCTACCTGATCCTCTCCTTGCAGACTGCTTTGATGAAATCCTTGACGTGAGGCTTTGTGAAGTGCATATTGTAGTACTCGATAAGCTTGGAGTAGATGGTTGGCACTGCCATGAAGACATTCACCACAGGAGCCTTGGAATTCAGCAACATCTCCCACACCTGAGGCCCACAGAGAAATCAGGGATGAGGCGTGCACGACGTGATTTGAATATCTGTGACACGTGTACGGCCGGATGGTGAAAGGTGTGAGGGTGAATCTAATTGATGGGTCCGCAGAACGCAAATTACACCACCGCACCGGTGTGCATGATGGCACAAGATGCCATTTCAGCTCTTGTGTTTGATGCAAATGGCAGAGGTGGCAGTTTCATATGAAAGCTGTCACCGCACATGTGGGGAAAAAAAGAAGGATTTGTAAAGGTCAGTGAGAGGAAAACAGCAGAGTGCTTTGGGGCTAAAGCTTTCGTGGCAGCCGATGAAAAGGCTGTCTGGGCGGCTACTTTCGAAAAAACTGTGGTTTCTGACTGTTGAGGGAGGATCCGATCAGAGGACGGCGTAAACAAAGCCAAGGTGAGCGACTGGTTCCTCAAGTTGCGTCCACAGCTGGGAGAAAAAGTCTCAAACTGTGTCCCCTCCCTCCGGAGGCGCATCATCTTTCTCAAGTCTTCCTTTTCCCACGCAGTCCCTAGTCGTTCTTTGCTTTTTCATCTCTCCTTCAACCTCCTTCCTCTCCTCTCCTCTCCTCTCCTCTCCCTTACCTCCTCCCTATCTCACATTCACTTACCTTCTCACTTCGTTCCGTAATTTCCTGCTTGGCTGCTTCTGCAATCTCTCTGACCGTATCTCTGTCTCTCTCTCTCTCTCACACACACACACACACACACACACCAGCGCATATTCACACACGCGCAAAGATGTAGACTCTCCCGTCATCCTCCACCACCCGGCCTCATCTATCTTAATATATGAGCAATCTCTCATGTCTTCGATCCCAATATTCTCTGAGTCAACTTCTCTTTGACCCACCTAATCTTCTATACAGCCAAGTTGCCCCCCCCATCCTCAACACACACACATACACACACACACACCGTCTTCACTAAATAAATCATAAATGTAACCCTCCAAGAATATCTAAAAACATCAAGCTGACATGTCCGAGATCTAATCAGATAGCATGTCCAATATTTCACCTTAATATAACGTAAAAAAAAAAGGAATTGCAAACGAGAGTTTATTCCCGTACACATAGGATAAAACTTGGAGCGGAGGAAAGTATTATTTACCGCGTGTGCCCTGACCATTCTGGGTGGTGTCTATCAAGTGCAGTGGAGCGCTTCTAGCTAGTCCACTCTGGAAGAGGGAGGAAGGCAATTTATGTCTGTCAAAGAACGGGCCTCCACCTGGGGAACGGGGGCTGTGTTGAGAACCCCGAGCCACGGCCTGAATCCTAAAACGACGGCGTGAGCTGGCCCGGCCCCACACAGGCGCAAGCAACACTCTGCTTACAGCGCCCACCCCTGCAGACCAGCATCAATTTTGGATGCAAGACCGACGTGGAAAAATCTATACCGAGTCACATAACCTTTCTAAGGCGCATCAAAAATGGATTTGTGTTGTGACGGTTTAAATAATTGAGTTTTATGTGGAGACAATCAATGTTTATAACAATTCTTTGAGTGATCCACATGCCAAGTTGCATCATTTTAGATGTTACGTGAAAAATGAGGCGGTGGCAGCCCAGATATGAACCGGTATGTGATAGACACCTGGTATTGAATCACTCAATTCACAGAGGTCACATGAATTTAATTTGTGGCACCAGTCAAATGCGTATTTGTCAGTATCGGTACCGACGTAATGGCAGGTAATTGAATACTTTTGTCGCAACAAGGCACAGCCTGCTGCTTTTGGTCAAAATCAAATCTGTGGTATCTGCACCTAGCAAGATTCGACTACAAAGGGGTGGTGGTGGTGAGGGGAAGCACAGAGATAATGTTTCTCAAATCAGTCCTTTTTTGGCATCACACCAGAAGGTAATGAGTTTTTCTACAAACAAGTGATTTTAATCATATGCTGTATTGTAAATTTAATTAAAACCCACCGAGTGTGGTGCGTACCCTCCGCATCAAGGTCAAGCGCAACTTGATTGCCATTTAATGATGGGAATGTTGTCAGGCGAACTGTAACGCAGTGTCTGTAATATCATTTCGGAAGGACCGCTGTCTAACATTCTCGCCGTATGGTCGCAGAAAGTGGTTACTCCTTTTATGTACTGTACATTTGTATTTGGACAGAGGACAAGTGATAGCAGACTTGGGACGCATTCATCTGCAATGTGCTGGATCATAATCCCAGCATCGAGGGTTTTTGTCATTATCTCACAGGGGAACAAGGGAAATCAATGCCTGTTTCTGATGCCAAGGTTCTCTTCAGGAGATATGAGAAGACAGAGGAGAAACACCATCGATCACCGCATCAATGTACTTATTGGTATTTTGGGAGGGAGAGAAAGAGGTCTGTCCTTTGAAATGGGAGAGGGAGTTTGGAGGCTTGAGCACAAAGTCGCGCCTAACAACCTCTTGGTGATAGCGAAACAGCACAACAATAGTAAGTCATGTTCACATTGGTGTAGAATTCAACTTCCCATTTGCCCGCCTTCACACCTTGGAACAAAGGCCCAGGCGACCGAAAGCACACAGCTACACTACCGCACACATGCACACACACATACTGCTCGCGCACCCCTCTAAACCAAACTAGCGCTATCATTCTTCAATGTCAGCTCATCGATTGATCCGCTGCTTAAGCCCCTGCCGTGAGTCGGCATTGGTCAGATACAAAGCCACACTGGGCAATCCATCACTGAGCCCCAAACACTTAGTTTGACAGTCAGAGAGGGAGGAGGAGAAGGAGGAGGAGAGACTGATCGGGGGGGAGAGAGGGAGAGCCGATGAGGCAGGGGAGGAGAGGCGCAGGCCTTGGAGTTTGGAGGGAGAGTAGGTGGAAACTGCTGAACGGGGGGATTGATGAGGCAAAAGCTGGAGGTGTTTTTAACCGTGCCACATCTGCTCCATCCACGTCGGCTCAGTTTGAAACACTTCTCAGCCCCACCAGACAGAAAGGAGAACGAACGAAGCGAGATAATGACGTGAGAGGAAAAAGGAGGGCGAACGGCGCGGGCTTGACCTGCTGGGGATGGAACTCGGGCAGCATGATGCAGGTGGCGCCCACCCAGAGAGGGCACAGCAGCTTGTTTACAATGCCGTGCACGTGGTGAAGGGGCAGGGTGTGGAGGATGACGTCATCTCGAGACCACGCCCACTCTGAGACGAGAGCCTGGACCTGAGAGAGTGGGACAGAGATGGAGGACAAAGGGGGGTGCAGCATAAGATAAGTGAGCAATCACTGTCAGTTGCTACACACGATAACAACAATAATCACTTTAATGTTCTCATGTGGTTTCGGTGTGCACCTTTCAAAATTTTCAAAAATAAGTACATTCTTGATTAACATGAAAAAAAGTGACCGCATAAAAACTACTTATGAATGTAGTCATAAATGTTATATAGCAATCAATATACATACAGAGAAGGTAAGTAATGTTCTTATTTATGCAAGCTTGTGGTTGTGGTGTTGTGGTTTGCAATGGAATATTCATATCAAAGTAGATGTGTTTTGTGTGCAGAGCACATTACAACAGCCATGACTATGTGCACAAATTTACAACAGCTTTTTTTAAAAGGTAGTTCATCAAAAAACAGATGCGACATTATTTAAATGTTTAATCAGAAATCGAGAGTGTCGCCACTGAAGTTCGTGAGAGAGGAATATTTCTTTCACAATAAAAGCCTGCAGCTATTTGTAACGGCTGGCACTAACTTTTTGGAACTTCCCATTAGGGCTCACTGAGTTAGTTAAATTAGATGTGGTGATTACGAGAACTGCTGTGTGTGTGTGTTGGTGTGTACGTGTGTGCGCGTCAAATGGTTTTCAGAAACGACTCATGAGTTTTGTCAACCCGTGTGGCGAGGTAATTGTGTTGAAAAATGTGAACATCCCATGAAGTGATGTTCACACCTTGGGGAGCTGACACTTGTGTAAAGTGGCCCATCTTCCAGGCCATTTGGCTGCTGGTATGGTTACCGATCCACCACAAAGCCATCCAGTGGCTTTCAATAAACAAATACCCATCCTGAGGCAGGAAAGGAGGGGAAACAATGCGTCATAAATACTGCTTTTTTTTCTTCTTTCTCCCCTGGTGGTGCAGTTTGATGCTGCAAGTCCGCTGTTGGTTACTTCAGATCAGTGGTAATAAACCCAGAGCTAAAGTTAACACAACTTGCACAGGAGTAGATTTGAATATTAACAAATAACACAATTGTTATAATTTTGAGAGACATTGGAATGAAAAGAACTTTTTTTCCCCAAGATTGGGAAACAATTGCATTTCTCTCATTTGACAAGTGAATGTGGCGACAGAGACAAAGCCAAAGTTTCCATACTAACTAACTGCCTGGCAGGGCACTCGGAGCAAAAGAAACCTGAGAGTTACAAGCAACGCAAAGCGCCTTGAGATAAGTTCTTGTATGATTTGGTGCGATTTGGAACGTCAAGTTAATGTCTTCCTATTCAAAGCCAGCCATAACGTTTGATTTAAGAAAGTAATTTGTTCAAAAAGAATGAACATGTGATGATTTGTTCAAGAGGCTGTGGATTTGGTGATCATAAAAATGGTTCATGATTCCTTTTAATTCCTTTTACAGCTTTGGTTTTCATATCACATTACTGACATTTGATTTGTACCTATACAGATCCACACATTCTTCAAAAACTTTAAAGTTTATGGTAAGTGCAAAAACATGATGAGCTGTAGATGTTGCTGAAAATTGTTTCCTAAAAAATGTTGTTGATAATTGAGTCAAAGGTGTGATTTTGAACAAAACAGTACAATGGTGCAAATTTCAAGAAATGTATCGACAAAATACACAAAATGTTGGAATGGATTTGAGATTTTTTATGATTTGGGATTCTAAAAAAATGGGTAACTTTCATTTATCATTGAGTCACATATGATATCACATATCATTGAGTAACAGTTTCCCAACATGGCAAATAATGATTATGAGGAATTCTCATAATTAAAACACTTTTTTGCAATATATATTGTATGTCTTCAGTATCTCCTAGAATTCTTTTAGTTTAGTTTTCTTAGATCTGTTTCTGTTATCTTTTTAGGCTGTTAGAGCTCATAAGGGGAACGTCCGTACATGTCTACCTAACCATGTGATCAGACAGTTGCATATCTTACTATGATGATTATCGGAATCATAGTAATAGTGTAACATTAATATCACTAATAATGATGATGTCATGCAAGGCAAGGTATACAACCTGTTTATCAAACAACAGGCTTTTTATATTACCCTTCAAGAAGCTCTAGGTTCCAAAAAGGTTGATGAACCCTGCTTTACATACTCCTCTGTTGGTGGATGTGTCATGCTGCCTTTTTTGTAGAGTAAAAAGAGGCAAAACTCACCGATATGGCAGCAGGCTTCGCAGACCAATTCATCGTGAATGATTGTGTTGTCCCCCCCCATACACATACTGGTGTGTGTACAGAACCATTTGTATTTAGTATACATTCTAAACGCAGCCGTGATGGTTATGGATGTACGAGCAGAGTAGCTCACGTGCATATAACACCTTTTTAACATCTTCCTTTACTGAGGGAGGATATCAAAGCATTGCACGCATGCTGTGCCTAGAATGCTGATGGGTTCTGAAGTTATTCATAGTTTCAGGTGTTGCTGAATTGAATTTAAATATATCACACAGGTGTATGTACTACTGCGCGTGCCTGCAGGCAAATACGTGTAATTGTACCTTGGAAATAAACAATCCAACTTCCTATTACATCCCTGGATAATATAGGGATGTTGTGGAATTATGTTACATTGGGTAGAATGCAGGTGCACATTATTGACACGTTACACAAATAAGTGGTGAAAATATTGCAGTATATGTTGATGTAGGGTGTAGCTGTGACATTGTAAAGTCACACTAGCGAAGCTTGAATCTCTTGGTGTTGGTGTGAACAGATTGTGCAGGCATATTGTTCACGTGGCAAACTCGTACCTGGCTGACAGGCTTCATCGCACCTTCATCTTCATCCAACATTCAGACAGAAAATACACTCCAAGACACATTGGCCACCACTGGTGGTCAAATTTGGAAAAAGTGTACTGCAATTAAATCTGTCTTATTACAAGGCTTGTGTGAATGCTCGTTTCTGATTGGCCGTATTTGGTCACGTGAGTGACTATCAATAACGGACCGCTGCAAAATCAAAGACTAAGAGTTGATCCTTCCGCATTCATATCAATCTGCGCCAAAGCATTTAGCTCCACTCTGGATTGTTTACATACCGTTGCCCGCGTCAAGCTTCTTCACGGAACAAACATAAGCAATTTAAAAATTATTTTCAGCATGTTTGGGAAGTATGAAACTTTCGATGCGTGGGTAAGTGTGATACATGTACTTTGGAAGTGTACTGTGGGAGTGACAGAAGCGCTAATGTAAAAGTTCCCAAAGATGTCCCATTTGCCTCGTCCAACTCAACCCTCAATGGAAATATTGAGTCTTATGTCAATACTGACTCTTAAGTAGGCCGATAAGTCCTTGTTTTATCCATCAAAATGATTCACAGACAGCAGGGTACCTGTAGCCGTTACGGCACTATTTTCTTGCGCAGATGAAAGTACCGTAGCCTACACTATGTACGGGATAATGTACGCGTCGGACGACAAGGGCATTAAAACATTAATGAATAATACAGTTGTCAGAAATAGTTCATACAAGGCTACTTTCATTTTTCTGTAAAAGCGTAGACTACGATACTTTCGTCTTGGCAAGAAAATAGTGCCGTAACGGCTACAGGTACTCTGCTTTTACATTCGCGCCTCTGTCACTTCTACCGACTTTCTGCCGCAGCTTGAAGTACACGTATCATACTTACCCACGCATCGAAAGTTTCATACTTCCCAAATACGCAGAAAATAATTTTTAAATTGCTCATGTTGACGAGGCGTGAAGCGGGCAACGGTACGTAAACAATCCAGAGTGGAACTAAACGCTTTGGCGCGGATTGATATGAATGCAGGAAGTTTAACTCTGAGTCTCTGATTTTGCAGCGGTCCGTTATTGATAGTCGAGCGGTCATTATATGAAAATAATGACCGCTCACGTGACCAATAACGGCCAATCAGAACTGAGCATTCACACAAGCCGTGTAATAATGCAGAAAAATGAATGCAGCCTTGTTATGAACTATTTCTGACAACTGTATATTTATTAATGTTTTAAGCCGTGCAATAAGCGCGATAATGCCCTTGTCGTCGGTCATTGTTGCTTGATAATCACTAGGGATGTCAGATATTGGCTTTTTTGCCGATATCCGATTTGCCGATATTGTCCAACTCTTAATTTCCGATACCGATATATGCCGATACCGATATATCAGACGCAGCTTGATGAGGTGCGCCGGTAAACGCCTCAGGAGCGCATAGGCAAACACATAGGTGAAACACAAGCATTATGTTATCGGTTTTAAAGCAAAAAAAAAAAATCTGATACCGATATTACATTTTTATGCTAATATCGGGCCGATAATATCGGTGGGCCAATATTATCGGACATCTCTAATAATCACCTATCAAGCAACAATGACCTCCGACGCGTTCATTATCCCGTACTTATAAAATCTTATCGCAATCGCAATGTCAGGCTGTGCATATACAAAATGTTCCCTAGAGTGTGTTGTAGGTTGTTGTTTCACCCACAAACAGTGTGCAGCAGGGTCACATGACTGACCGAGAGACGGACATATACACGGGACCACAACAACCAGCAGTGGTGGTGACAAAAACAGACGTAGCATTGTTTCACAGGAACAAACACAATCTAAAACTTGAAGAGCGTCATCATTAAGTGTCCTGTTAGACAAATTGGTTTCAAAGAGACACGAGGACATAAAGGACTCCATAACAAACTTGCCAGAATTGGTCCCCAGACTGGGCGTACAGAATCAGCTACTCTTGCAGAGGGGGACACAGCCTTTGCACTTTGATGAAATGCCTTTGTTATGTATACAAATAAGCACTGTCACTGCTAACGCTTTGCTGAATATGTTTATTTTTTCGCCATAAAAGATTTTTGAATTTCTTACTTAATGCTGTAGTATTCAATGCCTTGTACCAAAATGCCTCCACAAAGCCTTTTAAGTTCACAAGAGTGCTGCAACCTTTGCACTTTGCTGAAATACCTTTGATTCTTTTGAATGGGACTGTACAAATTTTGTTGTTTTGTATTAAGTAATGCATGACTGGTTTACAAAAATGCCAGCAGAAAAGCCTTTATGCTAACAGTTGACAGTGCCTGTATTTTCACTTTACATTAACACCTTTATTCTAAAAGAAGAAAAACTTATTACCAGTACACAGACAAATTCTTAATTGATGAGGGGTAATTTTCATCCCTCATCAACACACAAGCGTACTGATAATACCATTAATTTATTATATTGTAATCAGAAATTGCAATATTGCACACCACAATTACAATTGCACATTGTTGTCAAATTGTGCAGTACTACTGTATGCATTCTGGGTTGCTTCCACTTTTCTAAGTGAATTCCCCTGGTTGAGAATGAGGCAACAGTGACCAAAGGAAAGGGATGGAAAGAAAGCAAATAGAATCATCCGCAAAAAACGCACAGGAGACAGCAGAACTCCTTACCTCCTTACTTTGCTGATTGCCAAGCTCTGGTTATCTATAAATAAGGACCTCCCTTAGCACAAAACACCAGAAAACGATGTTTGGAGAGTGTGAATTGTTTCGGTGAATCACCATAATCAGCAAACGACTGATGGGCCAAGGATATCAGAAAAGACTAAATATACATCCCCAATGGTACACATGGGTTTAAAACAATACACTGAACCAACTTACAGAAATTTTCATGTATCTGCTGCTTCACATGAAAAGTAACTTGACATAAAGAGATTTAGTGGACCATGTGGTCATCACCTCTCTGGCTTACTTAAAAAGGTGCAAGATGAGATTCTAGTTCTTAATCAATGTAAACCTGACACTGAGCTGTTCCTGTTTTTCCAAGAACGACGCCTCTGACTTAATGACTCACTCTCCACTTGCCCATGCCGACCGACGAATGAAGCACTGCCATCACTCAGAATGATTTAATTTTCCACGCGATTGGACATGTGGGTCAATTTTACTCAGAAACATGCAGGAAATTCTTCTGGAAATCTCTAATGACATAAATTAGCGGATTATTCAGAGGGCTCAAATGAAACAAGAGAAATGATGCAAATGAGGGAGCAGTATGAAGGGGGCTGTCTAGTCTCTTCTAGCTCTGAAAAACATGCATACAGTTTCATTGTTAACATCAATTAATAGTTTATCCATATTTATAAGCACTCTTTGCGTTTTGAGAATTTTACCCCATCAAATGTACCCCTCAGGTGTACACAGAATCCCACAGGAAATCTACAGTCTCAATTATGATGCATACAAACACACAAAGATCATGTCTAAAAACAACTTTTGCTCTGAGTTGGTGGTACAAAGATGTCTATTTTTACTGTGAATACACCACCACCCAGTGTGAATGTCTCCGGCAAAATATTCAGATAAAATTGTGGGTATTTGTTTTGGTCGCGATATCTTATGAAAGGAGAAATACAAAAAAAAATGAGGATATCACATCAATGTAAAAAGGATATGAATGTCAGACAAAAATGTCAAGCCTCTGAATGCATTCAGCACTGTGTCAAGGCTCATTTCAGGCAGGTTGCCATGTTGCGTCAGTTTCAACTTGATGACTTTTGTAATGTATGCATGTATGTATGCATGTATGTATGCATGTAGGTATGTATGCATGTATGTATGTATGTATGTATGTATGTATGTATGTATGTGAGTAAATGCACATCTGTATATATACAGTACGTATATGTATATCATTCATTCATCTATATATGTGTGTGTGTGTGTTTGTGTGGATATGTACACACGTACACCCACCCACATATATATATACTGTATATATATATATACTGTATATATATAAAAACATATAGGATGTTACCTTGTTGGTGACAACAATTTTCACTATTCTTAATAATCCTAAATGTGACTAAGTAGAACAAAACTAATGCTTACCATGGCTTGGATGCTGCTGTGAGTATGAAGAGCCCCTTTGGGTCTCCCTGTGGTTCCACTCGTGTAGATGATCATTGCTGGCTGATCGGCCTCGTCTTTAGTGCCCTGCACCTCCTCTTGATTTGCATCCTTTAAGGTGTCCAGGTTGGCTGTGGGGGGCATTGCTAAGCAAGGAAGGCCCAGCTTGTGTGCCAGAGGCTCCAGGACTTCTGCATGAGGATGCCCAGCCACCAGCAATGAGCTCTGGGAATCTGAGATGATGTATTCGAGTTCGGATGGAGGGTGCTTTCGGTACAGTGGCACAGCCGTCCCACCACTCATCCAGGTTGCCCACTGTGCGACTGTATAGGAGGCATCATTGGAACACAGGAAGGAGACCCGTCTCCCCTCTAGCGTCCCAAATTCTAAATCTAAAGTTGCGCTGATCCTCCTTGCCAGGCCCAAACTGTTCACATACAACTGGTTATAGGTTTGTGTTCCGTTCTCATCAATGATAGCCAGCTTGTCTCCAAATGACGGTGCTCTGGCAAACACATGTTTCAATTTGTTCCATGGCGAGGGAGCTTCGGTTGTGCTTCTGGTGGAGTGTGAATAAGCTTTCCTTTGAAGGAAACCTGGCAGAATTGACTGCTGCCACGCTAAATGTACAACAGCCCATCGGCTGCAAGGGCCAGTCCATCTCTGAGAGCAGCGGCCCACGAGTAGCCCAGACAACATGGTTTGAGAACCCCTCGAGGTCAGTCTTCAGGATGGCTCCATTCTGGTGTGATAGCTTGCATTCATTTATAGGTAAATGTCTGTTCAGTGAGAATAAAAACAAACATTTGAGTGATATCTAGGATGCATTATGTTAAAATATTGTATTCCATTGCAACATTTGTCCACATTGATAAATTTTCTATGTATTTACATTCATACATACATACATACATACATACATACATACATACGTACATACATACGCACACACTCATACATACGTGTGTATATTTGCGTGTGATGTAATCCTGTAGTTTGTAGTTCAAGTGTCTTGACAGCTGTCATGTTTAATCATTAACAGTGAGGCAAAATCAACACATCAAATCGTGGCGTTTTCGGTTGGTATAAAATAAAGGTGAATTGAAATGAGCAACGAATCCTTTTTTTTCAATCATTTCCATTGATAGAGACGGACAAAGTCCAGTTATTTTTGTAAAGGTATAGAGACTACTGACAGCTTTTATTACGGTACAATATTTGACTACCAAAAGTTTATGGTCTCAACATGTAGATTATATGCAATTTCTTCCATGTAAGCATGAAAAGTTCATAACGATGTACCGCCACCACTTACGTTAGCTTATCGGGTTCACCTTACCGCGAAGCAAAAGCCGGCCTGCGTTGGAGTGAAGGACGGTGCAACGCTCTGTATCTTCCGTGTTGAAACAAAGGCAACTCTAAACAACCTCGCTCTAAAATGTTCCGCGCGGAGATCGGGAATGACAAATATGGTTGCGTGACTTTATACCCCCTTTCTAACCAAACTGAGCAATAATTCCAGCCATCATTTAGGAACATTTGTCCTAAATTGCATTGTAGCTTTGCCATTTGCCAGTTTTCTGCCACCGCTCTTTTTTTTTTCTTTCTCCCCCTTCAAAATCCCACTTACAGATAGTGGGATGCCACAATCAGAATCACAGTGTGACATACTTAAGAAATCCGAAGTGGAATTATCAAATGCAAATATTTTGTGTATGTGTGTATGCTTATGAACAAGCTTTTTATCTTCTGTGAATGTTGCAACTCGCAACGGAAGTCATATTTGTCAAAAGAACAATGCATATTTCAAGTTTAGGGTTCCTCAAGTGTCACTTGTCCCCATGGGCCACATAACAATTGTTTCCATCATCCCTGAAAGTGAACATTGGAGGGAAAACACAGGGGAACAATTCAAAGAGACATTCATCTCATCAAACAGCAGGGTGCAGACAGGAAAGAAGGCAAGAACAAAAGATAGTAAAGCTCAAACAAACACTTGATAATGACGACACAACCCACCAGGAGGATCCCAACAGCACAGTTCAAGTTAAACACAAACAAAAAATGCCTCTTCTGTTAACTTATGTGACAGTTGTTGTTGATTTTAAGTCCACAGCCGAAGTTTGTCCAAGAGTCTTGAATGTCAAAATCTGATCAGTATAAATGTAATTTTGATGGCAACTTAACAGGCACATGTTACATTTATATCCATCACCTGCATGTGTGTAGCTGAGCTCAGATAACTGGATGGGATTTAATGGCTCAAATGGCTCCCCCTGTTTTGGGGGCAATGCAGGTCTTTGCAGGGGAGACTCGCAAGAAGGGAAGGGAGATAACGGCGTAAATGCAGCTACCCCACACAGAGCTGTGTTTGGCTTTAGATCAGTTGCCAGTTCTGCCATCCTGTGTGCCAACTAGCTTGGCTGGCACCATCATCAGAGTGCAAGTGGGTACATTCAGCCGCCAGCTGGCAGTCGCGGGCCTCAGATCAGAGAATGGTACAGACATGGCACTCGTTCAAAAAGTTTTCGCTTCCCTCCCAGAACCCCCTGCACTGCAAACGAGGATGGCATGTTCCTAACAAAATTGGTGCCTTTGTTTCAGAGAACGCCCCTCCGCTCTCAGGAGTAGTATCGTCAAAGACCACTCGTTCCCATTCGTACAGAAATCGCCATAGAGAGGAAGGTTATCCCTCCACAGCAGCTATATAATTTTACCATCCTGAAGCATTTGCTGGTTTAAGTCTTCTCCGATGTGGACGGCGCCACTGGATGTTGAGGGGATGACCGAAAAGCCATTTTCAGCAAAGCGGAATCAGGCTCGGCACCTGTTTTTGGATTTGTTTCCTGGAAGATGTCCATATTTGTGACATATGTTACACGGAGACTGGGATTTGAGTCGCTGACACTGGCTCTGTTACTGGAGACATGAAGGGATGGAATAATGATGCTGGAGTAATATCGACTGTAAGGTGTTTTGTTTTTTGGTCAGGGCGAGATGGGAGGACAAGGTGACGACGTACTTACGGTATATGCGTTTGGTTGTGGAGGGATAATGGCTACGACGTGCTACCTGATGAGCATAACCACTTTCGGCTCTTGACACGACATGCTGACAAAGACCACCTTCGAAGATCTGATGCCCAGGGCGGCCACAGGCGAATTCCAGCCTCCATTTTGGCAACGGAGTCTATCGGAGGAATAGCGAAAAAAAAAAAATGCAAATGAGGGGACCCCCACAGATTTCTGAGAGGGGATGAGATGGTAAAACAAGTCATAGAGAGTACCCGAGCATGTGTTCGGTTGGCATCAGCCTTCGAATGTCTTGGCAAGCTCTCCATTCGCTCCCCTCCCACCCCAAATCACACACAAACACACTGTTGCCCTGCTTGGAACACATGGTACTTCAGCAGCGGCATCTGGCCACGCTGCCTCCGGCAGCTGCGTTTCGTCTTCGCCAGTTGGGAGTCTTGGCACTGCCACTTCATCAACTACCTGTGGCTCCTCTCGGGTAAAAAGGGGGACGATGAATAATTCCAACGTTGCAGCTGCAAACTTGACTTTCATCCAAGAGATTCACTGTAAACATCTGACTGCCTCGCAGAACAAACACCACCCACATACTAATGCATGGCTGTCAACATGGCTGTCGAGCATCCACCCTGCCTCAATGGGAGTCCTGCCGTGATGGTGCAGTTCATTTGAGGTGAAAGATGAAGGCCGCTCAGTAATGATTATCTGAGTGTTGGGAAATGGCATCAAAAAAATCTAATTCAAGGTAGACAAGTCTCCATAAAAAGAAATATTCACCTCAATGTTGGCTTGGACGAACAAAAGGACAGGTGGGCTTTTAACTCGGCAATTATTGCCTCACAAATTATTTCTACTGAAGGGTTTGACAGGCAAGGACATAGACCAGAATCTTTTAATATATCTTTACAGTGACACCATGGATTACTGCTTTGGAGGTGACCCTCACTCTGAATGCTGGATTTGAAATAACTCCTCTTTATTGAGTTTAAAACCATATTGCATGACAGCTAGTGCCAACGGTTAGAACTGCTATGTTTTGTTGGAATATGATTGAATAGGATGGAGGGATGCAGACGGACCAATGTTGTGGTGAACAGTACATCATTTGTAACAGGTACCAACCATTACAAAAATCATGTCAAGCTGCAAAGACCTGTTTTTTGTACCTCACTGACATTTTAGGCAACACTACAGCTTGCTGGACGTGACTTTTTACCAGTCGAAGCAGAGATGGCTGCGGGACTGACCACGCTCTTAATGTATCAGTTGCATGATATTATTTGCATGTTGTCATTCAGAAAATGACAAGGAATTCAATGTACTTGTAATTTTTTATGGATTTATTTGTGCAAAGTAGTTTGAAATGGGCTTGTAAATATGGACTAAACACAAACTTGCTTAGCTAAAGGTTAACGGAAGGTGAATTTCTCATTTACTATGCTTTATTGTCTGGATAGGAGAATTAACTCCATTAGATATTTTTAGGGATGTCCAATATTGGCTTTTTTGCCGATATCCGATGTGCCGATATTGTCCAACTCTCAATTTACCGATACCGATAACCGCCGATACCGATATGTGCACCGGTAAAAGCTTCAGGAGCGCATAGGCACTATTTCAGTGTAACGCAAGCATTGTTGTATTTTTATCGGTTTTTATTGTATCGGTTTTAAAGCAAAAAAATCCGATACCGATATTACATTTTTATGCTAATATCGGGTTGATAATATCGGTGGGCCGATATTATCGGACATCTCTAGTTTTAAAGCAAAAAAATCCGATACCGATATTACATTTTTATGCTAATATCGGGTTGATAATATCGGTGGGCCGATATTATCGGACATCTCTAGATATTTTGGTATGTTATCGACGCAATGAATCATTCTAACTTCAAAGGCCCATCTCTGCTTTGCTCTTGTCTTTTGTACTCATTGATTTGTCTTCAACACTCCCGCATGGGTCTTTATCTCTACTATTCCCGAAGACTTCTGTGCAAATGTGGGCTTTGAGCTCCCCAAACTCTAAAGATGTGACAATAACTGCTACAACATGAATAGAACAATACCAGGGATTACTTGCGGGCCATTTCAGACCACACGAGGGCTGGGAGCTCGATATGTCTAATTGGTAATTTGTCACCTCTGTTGGCATTCTGGAGAACTGACGGTTCGGTTGCTTTCGCACCACATGACCCACATCCAGAGTTTAAGCTGTTTCAAGTGAGTCTTTTCTTCCCTCTTTTCAAAAGATGTGTTACTTGGCACACAGGTAAAATCTGTCAAAATGGAACTGCATCGCTTGCACAGAAACGTTTGCGCTTTTCCATGGGTGTTAGTTGTCTGACTGTGACCCAGTGGGAGTTTTTTTCTCCATCTGTGTCAGTGTGACCCATTTTAGCCCTCGGCCACGGCCAACTGTTCCATGTTCCAAACATATGTGCTGCGGCAGGGGTATAAGCACATCCTCTCCGTGTGGGACCTGCAGAGACACTCTGCAGATATAACACTGGACCCTGCTGTCCTGTCTGTCTGTATCCCACGACACATGTCATTATCAACGCCGGCCCCAAGGATTCACACCTTGCTGATTTCGCGAGAACTCCTCTACCACACCTCGAATCCTCAACGGGGATCAAAAATTTAATTTATCCCTAATCTTATCGAGAATCACCTACTCTACCTACAATAATTGAGATGAGATCGGGGATGTCAGTAGTTCTGGTATCTATTTCTGCTGTGACATGCCATGTATATGTGTGTTTCAATGGTGAGGTCGTGTTTCCCTGTTCTTTTCCATGATTTAAGAAGTTGCTCCTCAACTCTTTGTACACATTCTACTGACCCAAACCTGACTGGACCACTTGCGTGGCTACACTATCCTGCGTGGGCTAAATAATCCCACCAGAGGAGGTGTTGGTGGATATCCAAGCGGTCCATGTTGGCAGACGAGATGGTATCATTGCACCAAGCTGGGACTCACTGGGGACCTTGGTGTGTCAGGCACATATGGACAAACAGGCTGTGGATTAGCTGCTTATATGGGCCTCTCCTCGTGGCCTCAGAGATCCCATCTTTACCAGAGGATTTGGGTAGGGGAGGGAAAAATTGAGAGGTTGTAGGGGGTTATTTTGGTGGATTTCCTCTGCAGAATTTGGGGTTGGCATGTCATCTAAGAGTCAAGCTGCTTAGACTTGAAATAAATGAGACTGCAATGATGATTTACATTCATGTTTGTTTGTTTTCTTTTACAAAATGTGATCACCGGGGACATATAATGCCTCAACTTGTTTTTACACTCTATCTTTGCTCCAAATTACTGTACCCACAATCAAAAATAAGGGGGGTGATTTAATAGTGGTCTTTAGGTAACTCAATCTTAATGGATGTCATCTAACTTCCAACCGTACGCTTGAAATCGCTGCGCAATTTTGGGAAGGTTTCCCACTAATGACTTATTGATTTTCATCTTTCCCTTTTAACTCCGTCACAAGGAAATGGAAACAATTCTTCTAGACAGATGACAGGACCTTCACCCTCTATCTGTCCAAGCATGTGCAGGCTGAGCATGCAAACTCAGCAACTTTGCATATTTCTGAACACTGAATTGATGTCATGTGGTTGTGCTACATTAGCTTCAGATATGAGAGGAAATTTCCAAAACATCTTGTCTCCGCTCGCTCTATTCACCCTTTTTTGTTTTGGTTTTCGTCTCTATAGGAGGTGGCCATTTGTGTGTTTGAGAGCCTTGTTAATGTTCATCATTTTTGATGTAGGTATGTTTTACTCTCCCGATGCCCTCAGTGCACTCACAGCTGCAGTTCAATATTTGCTTTCATGTCATTTCAACCTCTGCGAAGATATCTGGCAGCTGCCTAACTTTGCACAAAGTTCTGCATACAGTTCGCACACATAGTACACACACACAGAGAGACACACACTCTCGCGCACACACAAAGGCTCTGAGGCTGCCAGGCTGTTGGGGTGGTGGGTTGTTAGGGGAGTCAGCACCATATGCTGTCTAGCCTACCACGGAGGGTGTAGGCTTCCACTGATGCTCTCTTCTCTGTGAACACTCTTCACACAGGCCAACAAGCTCTCTGCTGTTTCTGAAATTTGAGATGTACCTAAAAAGTTTCAGTTATTATCTTGCATGCTTTTTGTTTCGTCATGATTGCTAACACAAACCAAAGATGCTGGAATTTGTGAGAAGTCTCAAGCAGCAGTAATAAAATGTCAAATCACAATAGTCATTATCACAATAAAATTTCTGTCCACCAAGTGACTGGTGAAAGAAAATGATGTTCAGACTCCAGAAATTAATTGTGTCTGCACAGATTCCATTCACCTGACACTTTGTGTCTGTTTGTTTTCACAAGTTTGCTATTACAGGGGTCAATGCTATGCTAGGTTTTTATAGCCAGCTACCAAAAAGTCTGTTTTCATATCCTGTTTGGTTATTTCTGTTTGGTTATTTCTTCAAGATGCCTAACCTTTATGATATCTGATTCCCTCATGTGACTGTTTCAGTTTCTTGTTTTCAAATCAAGAAACAATAAACCTGCAACTGAGCTTTGTCTGATGCTGTAGTAGGGCAGGAAAAACCACACAAACACAACTGCACAAGAATAAACACATATTGAACGTTTTAAATTGGTAGTGGACAACTGCGGACCTTGCAGTCAGGGCAGACGGATCACCGCCTCGACACATCAGTGGGAGGAAAGTGTGGAGAGATCCCTCACAGTCAAAGCGGAGGAGGAAAATACAATTGGTTGGTATTGCTACATCTCCATTCCGTGTGAGAGCTCACGCTTGCCCTTGTTTTTTAAAGAGGAAAAGGGAGATGCACATGGTTAATGCGCATGTGTACCTGCACGTGAGTTTGTGTGCCTGCGTGTGTGTGTTTGCGCGCTTGGGTACCGTAGGTCAAGTGTGTAGCAAGGTGACAACCTTATTTGTTGAGAAGAGCGCAGCTGAGGGAACGAGTGGGAGGAAGAATGTGTATGTGCATTGACTTGAAGTATTGTGGCGGGGCGGGGCGAGGGGCGCGTGTCCAGAATTTATCTTATCTGCGTGTTCATTACTACTTTGCATTTCAGGCAGAGAGCTTGGGTGCTCAACTAAATCGCAGGAAGGATTGTTAGACACGCGTGTTATTAATTTTTTCAGGGTCCCCGTGGCGTCTGTATGAATCTTAATGCTGCTGACTGGGCTGCAGCTCTATCGACTTTCTTTAAAATATGAAGAAGCTTTGCTGGAAGCGCCTGGGGTCATTAGCTGAAGAGTAGGCGCAAATCCCTCCCGGAGCCTACTCTGACTTCGCCATGTTAAATGTGCTCTTAAAATATTCATAATCATACACTTGCCTGCACACACACACACACACACTCAAACACTCACACGCACTTGCTCACACGTGCCCGCTAACACACATGCACCTGGACAATGCACCAGGGACACAAGGGAGGGGGATCAATATTAAAATGCGATCCTGTTTGGGTGTGTGGTTAATTATCTGCGGTTACTCTAAACCGTAAAGTTTGAGAGCGGATAAACATCTTTTCATACATATAACAATATTTACTTGCTGTTGGAACACTTATCAAAGCACGCTGACATGTGGAAAACAAAGTTGACTTTGTTGAGCTTTTCCTCCAATTTTTACAGCCACGACTATGTCTAAAAAAAAAAAAAAAAAAAAAAGGAAAAAAAAAAGGAAAATGAAATTTGCATCCGCTTCTGTCTCACAACACTACAAAAAAAATTGTATCTTCCTCCACGATTTTGTAATTTGTTGACTTCTACGCATGAATAATTCAGGGTGGATTTGCATTGCATTTGCATGAAATATTTACAAAGTAGTATTTCAGCCACTGTAATGACTTAATGAAATCATCCAATTTCAGGAGATTCATTTTAAAAAACAGTGGTCTGTGATGCTCAGGATATTTTTAATTTGAAGTTTCCACATGATGAGACACAGGTGCCGCTTCAGAATGAAGTAACATTTCCTTATCAGAATGATATCATGATGTGGGTAAAATTATATGATCACTGTTAAAATCTAACGTTTTATGTTACCAAGAGAGGCTCCATGGATCACTCTCTTGGCAGATTGGAGGACTTTTACTGTTCGTCTTTGATGGACAGCACGCTGGCTTGGTGTGATGGGTGTGTGGAGCTACTGAAGCTTGGCCAAACTTTTCTGCAGCGTTGTACGTACATGTGAATTTTATACCTTCGCTATCCACTTCAGTCTTCTCCATTTTCTGCCAACTGGCCCATTTCTGAGCCAGCTCGCAAAACATTTATTGCCATAGATTGACAGCGCACACAAAAACGTTCTCGTGTCACGGAGGACAAAAATTACTTTCAGACTCGACTCATGCGTTAGGCATTTAGAAAATAAATAACTTGTGGAAATGTGGAATGTGGAAAACAGATATATATTTACAGCCTATTTATTTAGCATCATACATTTATTCAAAAATGAAGACATCTAAGAAATAAACAAGTACTTCTAAAAATGCTTGTGTATTTGAGAAATAATGTGTCCTTGGTGAATGCGACGAACCTGAGGAATTGCCAGCAAGACAATAACGCAGAATCTTTCTCATATTAAACCAGTCTATTGATGGAAAAGCGAGTCAATATAATGAATACTACTGCATTTGAAGAACTGATCTTTTTAAACCTACATTTTCATCGCAATGATAGTAATCTGAAATGATTGACAATAGATAACAGATGTACTCAATACATCTAAATGCCCACCATGCTTTTGACCTTAACCCAAATAAATGATATCTGTGCCAAACCCAGCATTCAGGAGAGCATCTCTCATCATCAAATGGGCATCACACAGTATTTGCTAGGCACGTGCTATTTTTACCCGTGTAATTTAAACTAGGGTTAAGTTACAGCCCATGAAAGGAGGCCAACATGTGTGAGGCAGGTGCTGCGACGGCAACCGGGCCAAAACAATCACGTTGCTACAGAAAGGCGCAGCCTGACTAATTGATATCTGTTTTATGTGGCATGATGCTGGACAATGGAGCTGCACTGGCAGATGTATTGAGGGGGGCAAATAATGCACTCTGAGGCACTGAGAACAATGCCATAAGAACAATAGGCGTGTGTGTGTGCGTGTGTGTGTGTGTGTGTGTGTGAGTTGGGGGTGGGAGGACAGTTTCTAAAACAGAGAGCAGTAGGGTGGAAAAGAAAAAGTGAGCCCCCATGCCAGCCTCTGATAATCATGCATACATCAATTATATCAATCCATCAATGCGCAAAAGAGCAAGATGTAAGAATTTGATTTGATACTTTGCCACTATCTTAAGCACAGTAAAAGGATATTTCTACAATACTTATAATTCATGTTCTATGAGCAGTATTTAGCGCAGAACCAAACTGACATATAAATGGTAATTCCTATCTCATTGAATTTATTTAATAGCTGCAATTCCCAGTTTAATTTTATTACACAGAATATGGTGTAATTCTGCAGTTCAAACCACACAATATATAATCTGAAGTGCAGTACTTAGACCTGGACCACCGACAGCATTAAAATGCTGCTAACACATTAACACATAAATAATTGAACATTGTGGAAGGAACCATTCTTTGATTGAGTCCTTTTAAGACTCAAGTACATTTTACTGTTAATACTTCCTTACTTTACTCAAGTACAGTATTGGATGTTGGAAGTTTTAATGGATTGGTTTTACCTTGTGGCACTGCAGTGTTTTCTTACAGTAAGTTGTCTGATAGATTTTTACTTCCACTGAGCTCAGCAGAGAGATATTTGGAAGGCGGATTCATATTTGGCTGCGTGATGATGTCCCGACAATGACGTTTCGTTTTCATATATGAAAACCTCATGATCTAACTCAAGCTGCTCCCCCCTCCAAGCTCACCCCAGAGTGGTACGTATCGATTTGCGTGCAGGTTAATTTTGGCTTTTATGACCGTGCTGTGGTTTGACAAACCAGTATGAAAACTACTTACTCCAACCCACAGTTATAACTGAATCAATCCATTAGCCTGGCATCCAAACTGTGGTCACTCTCCACAATATGCGGTGATTATAGATGTCTACAAATTTAATTATTCAGTATGCAATTCAGTTATGAGCAGCATGTAAAAACCCAGAGAGTGACAGATGTTTTCCTCAAGACACAATGCATTACATCTATACGTTAAATTGAAAATGGGAGGCATGACATTGGACTACGAGAAGTAATTAAAGGTTGGTCAAAAACACCAGAGCATGAAAAGAATAATGCGCCACATATATTTACTGTATTTGTGTGTACGTACGCCCGTGTGAACGTGTGACGATGGCTGCGGTTTGGCACCCTGTCCCCTCCTCCAAAGGACTGTGAAATAAGAAATTAAATGCCCCACCATCACAAAGCAATTCTGCCTGATTCGTCTTCCTCTTTTGTAATTGTTTGTTTATTGGACCTTGTTCCAAAGCAATATCGCGAAACTCTCCGCAGACTCTGCGAGCTGGTACGTGCACGCGGGGAAGGTCACGCCGTGTCAGTTAACATAAATGGAGAGATAGCAAAGACAGAGAGAAAGACGGTAATGAAAAAGTGATAAGAGAGGAAAGACTCTGAGGGATACATCACTCCATCTTTGTCTGTGTGTGTGCGCCGGCTGGACTGGTAATGACAAGCTGCTGAGGTGGTGGCAGCACAGACCGCTGGTGCACTAACTTGCACGGTGGGGGCAGG
>OMPJ01039552.1:0-27285 GCA_900312935.1 Carapus acus | reverse complement strand
CCTCGATGCCTCCTCTACCAGAAGTCTCGGCGGTGATATGCATCTGGATCGCAGTATTTGGTCACCACCACCCTGTTGGCAAACTTCCTTCCTGTTAGGCCCTGCATGGCTTTCTGGGAGTCGAACACAGATGTGAACTCCACAAAGATCTGCGGAGGAGAGAGGGAAAAAACAAACACGGTTTGAGCGGTCCATCTGTTTTGGAACAAAATGTCCTGCTGTGGGGGAAATATTACCTTGCCGGTCCCGGGCACCTCCAGGCCGTCCACAGGTCTCGGTATCTCGATGCTCTTGACCTGGCCGTACTTGCTGCACTCTTCTCTGACATCCTCTACAATCTCCTCGTATTCGTCGTCGTCCAGCAGCTCCTCGGGGGCCACCATGTTCATCAGACAGAGCACCTCGGTGGGCAGCCCGCCCATCTGGGTCACGGAACTGTTGAGCCCTGGCACCTGCAGCGTCACTGGAGTTTGGTTTATACTCGTCTGTGGTGAGACAAAATTAGGTTAGGGCTCGAGTTTGATCAGGCCATGTTTTTAAATCTTTACATTTTTAATCACCGAGGGGAAACCTGCCCCGTCAGCAACAGCGTCTAAAGATTTTTGGACGACAAGGTTTTTGATACTGCTCCAAGAATCACAAAGGTATAGATTGGTACAGGTCTTTGGTCCTCTGACAACTTCTGAGAAAAATCTATGAGAATAATGTACTCAGAGGAATTTGTGCGGGTAGAGGGGGCGGACAATGGTTTCACTCTCCTAGAAACTAAATGCACATCTGTTTATATCTTAGGCAGACCAGTATACTTGAATTCATGACTGTGAAACAACTCTACAACAAACAAAACTTTAACTTTACGACTGTGTTGCTCTCTCTCAAACATGCAAGTTATTCCTGCTTCTAACACGATGTAAATACAACACTGCAGGAAGTCTTGTAATGTTTGCGTAGGGGAAAAATATCCCTGCGTAACTTCGTACGCATGTGACACTTTATTTTCCACCGTACAACCGCGGGCTAACTTTCTCAAATCCAATGTAGCCGCAAGACTGACATGAAATGTGCCTGCAGTGTGTCATTCTGTCTGTCGTGGATAGTTACCAGAGTGGCATTCTTGGAGCCCACGCTGGCTCTCTGCACCAGGAGCTTCTTGTCTCCCAGCTGCATGCCGTTCAGCCCAGCGATAGCCTGCAATGATGAGTTCAGTCAATGGTAAGAACCTTTGGGAGGAGTTGAGCTCTATGTTTGAATATTTGATATTAAGCGGCTGTTAAATCAGTTTTGAAAATAGCCGGGTGTGTTACCTGGTCGTTGAGGTTGACGTCAACATATTCACAGAAGGCATAACCTTTGGATAGACCAGTGGCACTGTCCTTCACCAAGTTGAAGGCCTTCAGAGGGCCAAATGACGTTAACAGTTCCTTCACCTAAGAAACATTTTTTTAAAAAAGGTCATTATCATGTCTTTTCATCACTGCATATCAGCATGTAAATTTGCTGAGCGAGCGCTGACCTGGTCATCATTCAGATAGTTAGGCAAGCCTCCAATGAAAAGCTTGTGTGCCGAGTCAGGCACAACTGTGGACACCACACCTGTGCCGAACAAGAGGACTGTGGTTAGTATCGTGGCGCGCAAACAGGTTTGGGAATTGTGTTGAATATGCTGCCAACTGAAAGGGTTACCAAGAGAAAAAATGTCTGTACCAGGCACATAGACACTGGGATTCTCGCTCATGCCCGGCAGGGGCTGGTAGTCGTGGGGACGGCGAATCTTCAGACTCTGGCCTTGGAATATAATTCCATCAAAAGCCATGGCCTGGGTCGTTTCATCGACCGAACGGAACTGCGCAGAGCGAAAAT
The DNA here is from genome assembly GCA_900312935.1 of Carapus acus. Taxonomy (NCBI): domain Eukaryota; kingdom Metazoa; phylum Chordata; class Actinopteri; order Ophidiiformes; family Carapidae; genus Carapus; species Carapus acus. The sequence continues at coordinate 25,425 of OMPJ01039552.1, read as the reverse complement.
AGATGGTTGAAATGATGATGTCGGAACGCATTCGCGGATGTAATCGATGAGTAGAACCACGAGCAGCGGTGGAGAAGCTGGCTTACCTCAAGGAAGGCAAAGTTCTTATCCTGGTTGATTTGCACTGCGAGTACAGGGTTTCCAGGGGCCTGGGTGAGACCACCCAGGCGCATCTGGGCATTGAAAAAGTCCATCATGGACTCCTACACAAGCAAGAAGGAAGCAGAAACGAGAAATTTGTCGATGTTCAACTTTGTGTGATAAAATGGACAGATGCAGCGATCCCCTAAATCATGGCGTCAATATGCAAACCATCTGCCCCCTCTGACCTCAGTGATTCCAAAGGGGATGTTGCCCACATACAGCCGACGGGCCTGTCTGGTCATCTGACTTCCCACCACAGGTACGGGAGTGGGAGTCACGGCCAAGCCGTCGGGAGTCATGGTGGGAAGAAGGGCCGTGGCTGGGATCTGGCCTGCAGCTGAGAACAAAAGCACAGAGAGAGAGTAATCAACAATCTATGTAGCTTAGTCGGTGTATTTTCCACCAACTACAGGCATTTCAGAAAGATGGAGAGAACACTGGTGAGCTCTACTACCTTGCATGGCTTTGTACTGCATGGGAGTGATGTGCTCAAACCCAGGAGGAGGGACATCCCAGTACTTCTTCACCTTCTTTTTCTTCTCACGGTGTGGAGACCGACTGTGGGTGGGGACATAAATTGTGGGAAAAGTGTGGCACAAATTTGCTCCCAGTACATGAAGCCTGCGAGCAGGATTCAACCAATTCTTAACTGTTTTACGGTAAATTCACAATATATAAATATGCCTCAAAAAACACATTTGTTTCCTTATCACAGTAGAGCAGTGCCACATGACCAGTGCTTCGGTAAGTTTGCTAAATTACCTTCCAGTGTTGTCCTGGGGAAAATTGGCTGGCGAGCTGAAATGACATTAGATAGAGATTCACATTTCACGTAAAATAAAAATCACATCCAGTAACATCACCACTGGAAAGATGAAAGTAACACAACCTCTACGGCGGTTCTTGCTGTCCGCGGGGCATTGTTAACATAAAAAACGTCCGCAGCTACATCTCACCACTTAGACACTGTGTCCCTCGCTCGTAAATACTTCTGCCACATGCGTTGGTATGACATCAGCAGATTTTCACCTACTACCATATCCTAAGTCTAAAACTTCTGCTACATTGAGCTTGGGCAAGGACACCTTAGAAGAAACATCATGAAACAATACATTAAGATCGAGCAATCAATGTGTGAAAACTTATTTTTGCACACAAGCTGTGGTCTTTTGAGATTTCGGCGGAATGCACTTTGAATAAGTTGTCATTAGCTAGATAGTGAAACCTGGAGCAACTATCTACTACTCTCCACTCTGCCAGTGTCTAAATGTAATGGCAAGCAATACGAGTGATGAATGAGTTGTAAACTAATGCTAATGAGTTGTCAACATCACCACTATCTGGCCCTGCTCACTGCCATTCATGAAGTCAGAGTGGAAACCACCGGGGGCTCCAACTTCGACGGAATGCAGAGAGTGTTGGGCACACTTATGATAAACCAAGGAAAGTAAGAACAATTGAAACCATGACAGGTCAAGCTAAATGTAAGCTAAAAGGGTCCTTCACAGCAGATGTGGCTGCACAAAGGCACTGACCTGCGCCTATGTCTGCGATCCTTGCTGTCTCCGCGCCGATCCCTGCTGCGTCTGTCACGGTCTCTGCTCCTCCTTTTCCTCTCTCTGCTACGGCTGCGAGAAGCAGAGCGGCGATGGTGCCGGTTCTCTTTGTCTCGTTCGGCTGCATTGACAGAAGTCACAAATCCACGCAACAGATAAATCCACCCACTCAAGTCACATAGCATGTGAGCGTGAAAACATCGAAGTTGAAATTCATTTGTAGAACATGTGATTTTAGAGATTTTTGAACACAGCATGGAATTAAGTGAATACCAAGTGATCGATACCAATGAAAATGTATTAAAATCAAAAGACACAAAACACCATGCACTTACTACAGAGTAGTGCTGGGTACAAATAACATTTTTTTGTTCGTTTGAAAGAAATTTCGTCTATTCACAAATATGTAAAAATTTTATTTTCTACACATTTGTAAAAATAAATACATGCAACTTCCGACGCAGTCGCCTTAGGAGTTCAAAGCTTGAGTAACAAATCTCCAGGGGGCGCTATATCCGACAGACCCCGGTTGAGCGGACAGCTGCCACTGGCATGGGACCGTTTAGATACAGGTCTCTCTTTAGATATGTTATAAATATATCCGCTAAGGGGCGATTTAAGTAAGGCAGACAATAAAAGTGAGACATTTCATGACCCAGCAGGCGAAAGTGAGGGGATATAACTACCGCAAATCACATATGACATGTCCGACAGTACTCCAGCAAATAGACATAGCCATCCCCCAAAGACACATAACTGCTTAGCATCGTGGCCCCCGTGCTCGTGAGCTGCGCGATAGAGAGGCATCGCAGAATTAATATTTACCTTGTTTGTTTTCAGACAGCTGCCTCTCGAATTCGTCGAAGTCCGACATGCTTGTGGCTTTCAGCGTACTACGCTTTCCCCGATTGCGCTGTCCTTACCGTAAGTAGCTAGCTTATGAGCTAGCAACAGATTGAAAACAGTTTCAAAAAGTGAAATGATGACAAAACGTAAGCAATTGTTTGGCTACCCGTTTACAAAATTAACATTAACTGTTGCAACGTGTACGCATTTAGCGTCGCTCCGGTACAACGACTGCGCTCTGTTTCAGGGGCGAAACTAGAAGAGACATTGATGAAGAAAGCGTGATCGCATGGGTTAGCCTGCTAACGGCTAACTAGCTTGTAGCAAAGTCCAGAAGAATAGGCCCGCTGCAGAATGCACTCGCTAGCTAGCCACCAACGAAGCCCAATGAATAAGGCGGCCGTTTCCCGAACAGGATGCCGGTCCCAGTGGATCGAAGGTCCACCCTGAGCCTCCGATTGACTCCAAATGTTTCCTAACTAAGCCTTTCAGTCGTGCAGCGTGAGCAATAACAATAGGTGAAATTTCGGGTATGCCCGCTTTTTCGCTCCGTCTCCCAGGTACCCCGTGACACCGGAAGTTGATGACCCACCAGTTTCCGGAGAAAAGAGCGATTAGACCTACTGGTTCATGAAGAGGCATCTGCTCAATCAATCGCCGTTCCATCATTTACATTGACACATTGTCCACAACTTGTTTTACAACAAGATGAAACCATCTTCTCTTCAGTCTAAACAAACTGAATGCTTGTAAAAATAGTGCGTCCTGCTAATGCCCAAATGATCACTCCGTAGTTGTTAATATCTATTATATATTAAGTTGCTCGATAATTTACGACTTTTTTGTGTATAGTTCATGTGTCCGTGTCACGACAAGTTGACACCCTTTCGTTTTCATTAAACACGACTTCCCTTGCTTTGAGAGACACAAATACAGTGAATGATGACATAAAATCCTGATTGAGTAACACCTTCATGTTCTATCATTTGATAACAGATTACTGTCACGCCCTTCTGAATATACAGTATATGGTTGGTGAAGGACAGCAGGTCATGGACAACAACACTTAATAGTTTATAGCAAAGGCGCACCAGTTTATTATCTGGGCATATCGTGTATGATTACCACCAACTCATGAAGTACTGATTCTGGATTATGCACGGATCGAATTATGTCGCAAATCGAATACACATTGCCGAATGATGACGATTCCCCCATGAGAAATGTTTCTTTAACGTAAAAAAATAAGAAAAAAAGAAAGAAAAAGTACAAAAGTACAAGTGATGTAAAAGGTTTTACAGATATGTGTATCTGTTGATCATAACTATTGTTATGGAGGTACGAGGTTGGAGACCTCAACCTGACGGTAAGCAATATTGGCAGCCTCACAGATAGCACAAGTGTCAAACACTGCGTATTTCATACAACACATCTGCACCCTTGTAAATGGTTTCTCTCAAAGAGACCCCTACAAACTATCACAGAACGATTTAACATGCATCATAGAGCAAAGGATAATACAAATCCTCCACATGTACAAACTGATCCTAATCCAGTTGTTAGTGCTGAAGCAGTCAGCAAATTGATTTCTGATACATCTCAATTTTTCACACTGAGACAAAATGGATACAAACAACACTGCAAATACACCAACATATTGATACACTGTATACACACTGTGCAAAGCACCTTAACAAATATTTGTATTTTCTACAAGTCTTACTTGGCCTCTATTACAGAGGCTTCAGAAGTGACATTTAGTGCACATTAATTATAGAAAGTGTCTGAGCTTTAGTCGGGATGTGATATGACTTGGAGGAAAACTGGACCTGTTTTACAGGCAGAGACATTTTAGTGTCATTTGACATTTTCAGGCATTAAAAAACTGTAAGTTTCAGAATTGTTTTGGCAAATCTCAAACAAGACTTCTCAAACAAGAAGTCTGTGTGAGATAGCAAATCTGCATCATATGAATGATTTCACAATTGATTTACGTGGATGTGATTATCAAATCGAAACAGAAACAATATGCAGAGCAAAGTGGAACAACATGAAAGTGCTTAAAATGAGTCCCATTCATACACACAACAAGACATAACAGGAATCCAAAACTTTAACACATGGCATGATTAGACATGGCATGCTGTGTAGTCTTATTTTCTCCTATCCAGGGTATTGATATGACAGTGTTACCATATTTGCTCCTTTCCAGTCAATATTGCACATAAATTGAAAAATATACAAATGATGCAGAAAATGTTTACAACCTCGGGATCCTGAGATATTCAAGATGTTTTGAAAATTCTGTCACAAATATCGGCCAACATAAAGGTTCATATACGAACATCCCTAATTACATATACTGGTTGAAGAATTGAAACACTCTTGTTGACTAAGCCGTCTGATTAGAGTGACTTCCCCTTATACATTGTGCAAAAACAAAAAATTAGGCTTGCAGATTAGTCTGACAACCATATCACTGAAGACAATGGAGACATGGTAACATACACAAGACCTTGGTCACGGCAACTGACCCCTCTGTAGTTGCGTACCACACCTCTGATCTGGCTCCTCAATGTCTGAACCTGTATGAAATGGGCAAAAGCAAGTTATTTTTCTTCAGGGCCTGTACCCTGCTGAGTGTCTCCTCATCAAGGGCAATGTAGCATCGGCGGGCATAATCTAAAAGCTTCTCCTTGGAAGGATCGAACTCTCCCACTTCAGCCACCTTCTCAGGGGCCACGAGCAGCAGCTCAGCGATGGGTGTGGTCGATGCCACTGTGTTTCTGTCCACTCCATGGATCAGGAAAGCTTTAGACATATTTTTCAGGCGCTGGTATGTGAGCAGGATCTTCTTGTAGCGGTAGAGTACTCCAGCAGCATCTTTCACTGAAAATGGAGGAGGACAAACAGCTGTTTGAAATTGGCTCAGTGTTCTGTGCTGTTGAATTCCAATGTGATATTGTAAAAATCCTCTGGTATTTACAATAACCAGATTAAGCATTTTAGTGCAGTGTGTGATAGTCGCCATTAGCTCCCATGATGACTATTGGGGGCGTAAAATGTTTTGTATGTACAACAGAATTTTTTTACTACTCCTACTACTCAGCTAGTACCATAGCAGGTCACCTGTGTCCACCTCTTTGTGTCCGTCATGGATTTACAATTACTTCTACAAATCCTTCAACTACATATAATAATATCATCATCATCATTATAACCATCATCATCATCATTATCAAAATATTAAATACACAAAACCTTCAGCCTGAGAAATGGCTACAGCTAATGTCATAACAATAAATTAACTGGAAGCAGCATCATGCTATAGGCAAGAACAACGCAACATCCTCACTACTACATGTTTGTGCGTGTGTGTGTATTTGTGTGGGTGTAACATAACATACGTCTAAGTGGTGTGCTTCAACTGTAACATTACTGACCTTAACGCTCACATTTGCGGGTCGTGAAAACTTCACTTACCTCTTTGACGCTCTCTGGGGACTCGAATGACCTGTCTTTTCTTAAGTGAGTGTCGGTTGCTGTTAATTGTGTCTGCAATTACATCCTCGCCGGATATCATTTCCTCATCTTCAAGAAAGGTTTCCCGTTCTAAGAAATCTTCAGAGTCACCCAACAGTGAAAGTGATTCTGAGGGAGAAAATCGTACAGTCTTGCATAAACAAGAAGAGTGAAAATCCCACAAAGAATGACTACTGCTCTCAGCAAAGCTGTGTGTAATTACTGTAGTATTACCTGGACAAGAGTTAGCATGGGTGCTCAGCTCAGTGACTGACGACCTGCCGTTGGTGTTGGTGTTGCTGCTGCTGCCACTGGCTGAGGTGCTGGGATTGTTGTGACCTGGCAACATAGCCTGGGATGGTGCGGAGTTAAATAGAGTATTTATAGAGGTCAGAGGATTAGCTACAGAGCTGGAGACATGGTTTTTGGATGGCACCATGGTTGGTGGACCAGGCCGACGATGGATAAACTGTCGTGAAGGGAAATGTTGTGAGTCTGTCTTCTGTGGCTCTGAAAGGAGGAGGCAAGCATAGAAAGTGATGAATACTCTGCAATCTGTTCAGAGCAAATTACACAACAATGGATTTCTTTTACAGATGAGTTCTTTTTTCTTTTGAGCACAAGTTCTCAAATTAAGTCAAAAATCATTGTTCGTGTTTCAACAGAGCAGTATGACTGATGCTAAATACAATCATTTCAATAAAAAAGAAATATCTAACAAATATTTTCTGCTGCTTTGATATGTTCCCCATTAGGAGGTGCTTTGAAATTACAACTAACATTGAAACACATGTGTAATAATGATTGAAGATCTTAGTTTCGCTGTAATGACATCATGAATTATCGTTACCAACAGGACGATCTTCTCTCCTTCCCCTCCAGTTGAATCGTCTGGATTCATAACCTACGGTGAAACAAAGCAGAGATTTCAGAAATTTGTCTTTCTAGCCAAAAAACTAAATCACTCTCATCTCACACCTCGCTCCTTCCCTCACCACTGCTATACTGGCTCTGGCTGCGCTCCTGTCCCTGGCTTTTCGTTGAAAAGATAAATCTGTCCAGCTGGCAGCGGAGAAAGTCCCTCTCCTCCTCCAGGTCCTCAATCCTTTTCTGCAGCCAAGAGTTTTTCTCTAGAGAAATCTGCAGCTGGGTCCGCAGGTTAGTGATCACCATGAAGGAGTTGTTAACTGGAGATGGGCCAGCAGGTGGTGGTGACTCTAAGGAGGACAAACACTTAATCAGTAGGAAAACAGCAGTTGAGCTCATAGGACTAGATAGTACAATCCCTTAGCAGTACTCTAAGAGGCTGCAGTGAAGGGTGTTACTACAACTACTACCTATGAAGTTTTGTATCTACTTCTTATGCTCACCGGTAAAATTCTGATCCGACTGATTGAAGAATCCCTGCTGATCAAAGTTGCTCTCCTCGTAGGGAATGGAAATTTCATATGTGTCCTCATTTTTTGGAGCTTTAAACAGCAAAATAAATTGATTTATTAATACATTAATCCAAACCTGGGATGGATAGTTTTTCGATGGAGTGGCAGCTGCAAAGGTGTCTCACCCTGTAACTGGAGTGAACCTGTGTGGCTCTTGGATGTAGAAGCAGCATCACTCCTGTTTCCATCCTCCATCTCAGGAGAACGACAGCATGTGGACAAATTCATATTCTGCTTCAACAGGCATTTAAATGCAAGGCATGCAAAATCCGTTTGCTTTAGACAGAAATGAGCACTGCCGAGACGGAGATGTTGAACAACATTTAACCAGCACAGATTATTTGCGTTCGACATTGGTTGTCACAGTCAGATCGTAAATCTTTTTCTTTCTTTTTTTCATTTCTTTTTTTTTTCAACCAGGACTGTCAAATGAGACTGGGGCAGCAAAATGCCGTCAATGTGTCAATAACTGGGTTTTAGTGGTGAAATAGCGCATTATAGCGTAGTGTGGTCAGCGTACCGGGGCGGGCAGCCAACAAGGACAGTTGGTAGCTATATGTTAGCTATTACGGCGTTAGCAAGAATTTAGCTGCAATTAAAAAATCAAAATCGCGATCTTTCTGGGCACCTGAGATTAATGTCATCATTCTGATATAATTACAATTGCCTGCTCTAGACGTGTAATGTGCAGGAATTGGTACATACCGCTTTACGGTTGTAATAACTTAATCGTGCACATGTAATAAGATGTTATTACTTTGTCATATCCCCATGTCACGAATTGGTCTGCTAGCTAACAGGCTAACAATAACAATTATCACGATTTTTTTTATCGGGGCTTGCGTCATTTCCTGTTACCGTAAAATTAAAAAGCATCCTTAACTAGTGTAAACAATGCACCACTAAAGTTTGAGAACATAGGCATAACAGTGACAGAATTGTACGTTTTGGTAATTCTTTAAGTTACATGAGAATGGATGTCTAAAGTGCAGGACAGGGGTGTGTTCCAAGTTAATACGGGTACACAAAACAGCAGCTGCATCTTCCGCCTTCCCCGCGGTGTGAGGTCGGGCGAGACTGGTAAGACAGGTGCGCCGCTGGTGTCAAGTTTCACCGTTCACTGCTCGGTGACCGAGTGCCCGTCAGCGGACATTTACGGCCGGCTCTCCTCGCCCTTACTCGTTCGGATGTAATATACTCGGCAAAGACTTTCAAGATAGAGCGGTATGTGTTTTGACAAATACATATATTGACGTGTACTAGGATTTTAATTCATATCCAAAGCGGGCCAGCTTGCGCACTCATTCGACGTTCTTAGGCGCAGAGGCGTTGAACTTGTTTTGACGTTGAAGTCTAGCCAGGATTTACAAACTTAATGATTTCTTCTTTTTTCCTTCTCTTGAATTTCTCTCATCATCTGATCACAAAACATCTTTCAGTTAAGAATAAATGTTAATAGAATGCACCCAGGTCTTTGCTCAACACTTGTGATGTCTCTGTGCAGGAATGGCACCCAAGTACGATGGTCTGAACCACTGCAAACTTGCCTTGGTGTTTGCTATCCTGATGGATGTGCTAGCTGTGGTGTCCCTCATGTTAGGGGTCTTTGCGCCACTGGAGATCCAAGGTAGAGACTTTGGGGACCTGCTGGTGTATACAGGAGGTCTGCTGGTCCTGCTGTCCATGGGTGGCTGGGTTATGTGGTACAGTGGCAACATTGAAGGTCTGGCTCCCAAGAAGGGACTGAGGGGGATGCGTGGCGCTATGGATCGCCTGGCCAACTCCCTGAGTCGAAGGATACGGATCCCAAGAACTACCAGCAGCCCATAGCAAGGGCTCTAAAATGATGGACATGAGCTGGGAGAATTAGTAATGGGTCCTTTTGAACCGTGAGAAGAAATCAGAGGCTTAAAATAGGGAAGTTTTCAATGCTCTTCTTACAAATATGCTGCCCAGGTATTTGTTTGTACTAGTGCTTGATACCAACAAGCAACTGCAGTGGTCATTGTAGTGATTTTAATGATAATAAACATCTTTTAAACATTCCAGTCACATTCTGAATCTTCATGTTTTCCAAATGGAAAGATATCAGCAATTGTGCAAAGTCAAGATTGCATTTTAACACTGCATAGGATGCTTCGACATCTCTATTTCAACGGTGAAAGATGCTTCCACATCTCTCTTTCAACAACATTTACAGAAATGAATATTGAAACATTTCACAACAACAAAAGAAAACCAATTAGGAAAATAAATACTTTTACAAATCAATCAAATCAGATATAAGAAACAGGAGACAGAGGAATACATAAAAATACTGTAAATGACGTGTAAATGTACAATATGCCCACAGTTCAGGCACAGGGTACAAAATATATTTGAACACTAAAATGAAAATATTTTTTCAAAAAAGAGACGTAAGTTTCTCTGTCTTCACAGGAGTAGGAGACCCGTTTCAGTTCAAGATAATAAACACAGCATGTCTGGAGGCCGTCAGGTGATTACAGTAATTTTGACATGAAAATATGAGGTCTTAGAAGATGAGGGTGGAGTGACAAGAACCAATCTTGTCATGGACAACAAACAGCTTAAGTAGTATGGCATTAAAGTGATTAAATAAACCCAATAACCTATTCTGAGCATGAAGGCAGAGGAAGAGAAGGAACAAAAACAGCTAGGGCCTACAGTGATTATGTTAATGAGAAAAAAGAACAAACAGGTCTCCAATTTGGATAATGTCATTTCAAAATACAAAAGTGCAGGAAGTCAGGAAACATTAAACTTGAGATGACATGCTCAACACATTTTTTTTGTTTTCTTGCCATCTTCTTAAGAAGTTCCTGTTCGTGCTAGCGTGCTTTAAAGGCCTCTCAAAGAGTGCCTATGGTTTATATCCCATACCACCATGGTAAGCATAGGCAGTCAGCAACATCAGAGGGCAGGGCTGGGCACTGCGGGGCTGGGACTCTGCCATACGATCATGTGACTGCGCTCAGACCGGTGAGGTGAGGCTTGCTGCAAATCAGCTGATCCATCGTTTGCGTCGTCCCCTGGGGAAGAGGGTGGAAGACTTGTATCTAATAACTTGCCAAGAACTGAGATGATGAACTCCTCTAATGGAAGATGTAACATTTGTCAATGTTGTCTGTGAAGCAAAGACCATCTTGCGATGCCTTCAACTCACCAATTCGAAAATTGATGTAGCCTTCACCTCCACTGAGGATGAGCTGAGAGGTAGTGACAGTGCTGCTGCCAGGGGATGTCTGTAAACAGCCTGCGAGCCAGAGAAGATTGCACGTTCACTGAGAGAAATACCTCATGCATACACTCTGCAGAATCTTGGCACATTAAGCATAATGGTGGCAAGGGCCTTACCAGGCGCAGCGATGATAAATCTGACAGCCTGCCTGTGTCCGTGATAAGACAGCTGGGCCGATGCGACAGAACAGTAAGGGATGGAAACTGCCTCTGATGCTGTGGAACACAAATCAAGTGTCACAAAGATCAGCACATTTCTCTTGAAATCATTTTGCTGTAGCACAGCAGTGCGACTCAGCATTAAATCTCACTTATGGACAAAGGGATGGAGAAGATGGCACCACTTCCTGTGCCCACCCAGAGACGACTAGAGATGATTTTGAGAGATGAGATCTGCAGAGGGGACATCGTCAGGAAGGCTTGGCCTGCAGTGAAAGACAAATGGGTGCACTGAGCGAAGCAAACTAAACTAATATTTAAAGTAGAGCAACAAGAAATGAACGCTTTCATTTCTAACTTTATATATAATATTCATGTTCATTTTAGTAGTAAAATATTTATCTTAATCGATGGTTTGACAGTTTAAGTACCACAGGAATTAAGACAAAGCTGTCTTCAGAATGGAGATGCTGAAGTGGAACTAACAATTTGCACAGAAATTTCATAGTTTCCACATCATGTGATGTCGCTGAATCAAACTATCACCTAATGATTTAGTGGCCACAGGAAAAAAGTCAACTTCCTGCAGGGGCCGCCCAGTGGACCAGTCAAAGAGCCTGAGCACAGGATCGAGCCGGCACGATGTCCACACGCCACTTCCTCCGGCACACATGAAGCGGACCTGTTGCTCGCTGCGCTCAGAGACTGAGAACACTTGCTGAGAGGAGAAATGAGGCGCAAAGGTTTAAAGTTTCAACACATTCTGCACATGAGAAATCAGGTGCCACAGACGCTTCGTCTCATCTCCTCACCTCCACTTTCTTGCTGGTGACGTCGACCACGTGGACCTTATTCCAGTATCCGACCCACATGCGGTCGCCTTTTGCCAAGCAACAGCGAATAGGCTGCAAGGGGGTTGATCCAAGTGGCATCAGTGTGGGAGACTGCAGGTCCCAGCCATCTGTGGGCCATGGCAGTCATTACTTTTCAGTCTTAACCCAGGAAGTGGAGCGTGAACTTTCCAACACAAGCATATATAAGGGGATAGAAAGCCATTACCTGAGGTGTGTGAGAAAAAAGCTAATGTCCCATCAGCTAAACCAGCTATGACCCCGCCTGAGGTATACCTACGACATGTAGAAAGTAGACAAACTCACTTTCATTTATTATTTAAGCAGGCAGACTAACTACTTGTTCCCGCATGTAAGCTTACACACAGCTACACATTCAATAGACGTGGGAGCTCAACTCACGTTAATGAATGGACACCTTCCGTGAGGGAAACTGACTGCAAACAGCGCCTCCTGTCTTGAGAGGCTGGGTGTATCAGCACACTGCGTTGTCAAAAGACAAAACAAGAGACAAGTGTGTGAGTTGCTACTCTTATATTTCTCCATTGCTGCATTCTGTTATTTATTGATGGGAGAGAGAGGATCAGGAAACGGTACCTTCCTTCCTGAGAACCAATCCACACAGTTCCTGCGCTGCTCCCTGACAGAACAAGATTACAACAGTTGTGTCGGTGAAAAGAGCCGAGTCAGCGTTGCTGATTCTCTAGTGTTTCCTGTCAACTGTCAGTGTGGCAGTGAGGAATAACAGGCGTTCTGACAGCGCACCGAGAGGCTGCTGCCGTTTCTGTGCCGGCGTTTGTAGCACTGACCTATGGGAGGCACGGCACAGATGCAAACGGCTGGAGACGTGGGCGGGAGGCTGAACTGATCGAGCACGGTGTTGGACCGCATTGGATCGATCACTGTAATATCACTGGCGGAGGGCGGGCCAGAAACCACCCACACAGAACACTGGCACAGAAGGATGAACACGGTGTTTGGAATGGAGCATGAATCAACTCGTCTAACGTTAGTCGTGGCGAGATGGCGCATGCCCGAGGTGGTTAGAGCACGGCATGTCGGCGGCATCTTTCGGTGGTTCATTACTCACCGTGGCCTCTCCTGAGATTTCTGGTGTGACCGCGACAGCACAGTTCATCTGTAGAAAAGGCAGCGAGGTTAGGAAGCCTGTCTGCAATATAGAAGCTGGTTTTCCTTGGCCTAGCGTAGCAGCATTATTCACCTTAGCTGTGGAATCCCTATGATCCAGCATCCTGAGCTGCAGAAGAACAGGTACGTCCTTTGGCTCAGGGACATGTCCATGGGGATCCTGCAACCATGATATTTTATCTGAGGAATACTTAAAAGATTTTGCAAAAGTAGTTCTCTGGATTTTCTAGACCAATGCAAAATGTCTCCCAACTGCAGAATTGGAAAAAAAAAATAAGCGAAAATGGATGTTGTTCTGGAGGACATGGTCTCCTTTTTCAGTGTATTATATGCTGTACTACCTGTTTGAGTTCAAGTGGTGTGCTCCAGCCATTGATTTGTCGTTTTCCCAGAGTTGCCCAAATATGGGAACGTATTTCCCTGTAGAGTTCCCTCCGTCTGGCACGTGATGAGATGGATGCAGATCTGCAGAGACAGCTGGTATCAAGCAACCGCAGGGAATCTCCCAAATTAGGGTAAATTATTCAAATTACGGTAAAACAGCATCTTTGGGAGAGGCACGGCAAGGAACATTTGCTTACTCGGTCTGCGTTTGACTGGGAGTCCGCAGCTGGGGAGATCCCAGAGGAGAGTGAACGAATGAGGCGGAGGTTGGACGGATGTAAGGAACAGGAGGTGGGATCAATGGAGCCTTCGTAAGGCCAAACAATCGGTTGAACCTTTAATAAGGGGGCAATGAACACAAAGTGCAACATATGACTTCAGCTCCTTCCAAAACAGCATGATACAGTTAATTATTCATTCATTCATCATTAATAGAATAAATCTTGAAAATAAGCCACTACAACTCAGTGCCAAGCAACATGCTGAAAACCAGGGCAGGTTTGATTATCTATGAGATGGAAAATCCTCGAGCAATCTAAAGCACTGCATCCTAAGAGGACTGTTAAACTTTATTAACATTTAGATTTTTAGGACTCACTTCCTCCAAACACTTGACCGTTTGTCGTCTGTGAGTCTCTCCTCTTTTGTTGCCCTGTAAAAACATTGTAATTTGCGTGAATGGGCTGGAACAAATTCCCCAATGTCCATTCTGCTATTAAAAAAAAAGCTTGAGCATGCTTGTTTTGACATTCACAGACCAAAATGAAACTCAGTGGTCACCTCACAGCCTGGGTACGTCTGACTGCCTCCTGCAACTCAAACAGGCGCTCCTTGTACTGGTTCTTCTCCATGACCACGCGAGCCATCTCTGAACGAGAGAAGCGTCTCATGGATGTTGGAAGAAGGGCCTTAAGAGCACAATTTGGATCATTTTGATTATTCATAGAACACAGGACTACTGGTACGACATTAACAAAAATGTTACTACAGTGCTTCTCCATCTTTGCTGAGAGAAGTTGAAATAATACATGAACGTTTGCGTACATCAGGATCCTCGGACTGGCACGTTTCTATTTCCCCCTGCAGTCTGCAATGCAATGAACACAGAACACACTGTTACCTTTCTGCAGCATAGCACAGTCACAAAAAAAGCTGCAAGGACACATTTTGAGCATTCTTTTCATTCCCTCTACCTCTTAATTTCCTCCTCCTTCTCTTTCATCCGACTCTCTAAGCGGGAGACGGTTTCCTGAAGAGAGGCGGCTTCCAGCAGGAGAGTCGAACGATCGTCGGTCAGCTCCACCACCCGAGATATCAGAGCCTTGCGAGCGGCATCCACCGACTCACTGAAACACAGAAGCATCACGACAGTAATAAAAGACAAGCGAGTAAATCGGTAACTTAGACAGAGAGTGTAAATTGTTCCAGTCTGACTCATGACTCAAGATGGGGGGTTTTGGACTCGGAATCACGAAACTATGGAGCAGCGACAAGGAGGTCATGGAGTAAAAACAGGACTCACTGGGCAATTTTCAGTTCCTCATACTGCAAAAGAATCTTCTCAAATTGGTCTGCACCATCTGCACAGGATGCAAAGTAGTACAAAAATAGACAGGTTTTAACAATTGCAAGCATGAAGTAGAAAGCAGCTTCACTATCACTCAGATTCTTCAGTTGATAAAAACAAAAGCAAATGCCGATGCACATTCCTAGCGTCATGAGCCTATGATGCTACTTCGTTGTACTTCTTGACCACAATTATCACGCTTCACAGCTGCAGTGCTACAGGACGAGTGACAGCTTGTCTCCTTTTGCGCAAAAGCCCCGGAAATATTGGGTCTTGGTTATTGTTTACCTCTGACATTGATTCCATGGTCCACACTCTCCACATAGTCCCTGCTCAGCTCTGACAGTTCTGAGAACACCGAGTCAGTGTTTCGTAGCTCCCACTCCATGCTGTCCTCTTCCTCCGTCTCCTCGTCGTACTTGTCGTGCAGCTCCGTTTGCTCGTCGTCCTTTGGCTCTTTGTCGCTCGGCTTCTTCTCCATCTCCCTTATTTCAAGCTCAATACTGGCTGGGGTCTCCTCACTCTCGGGCTCTGTGTCAGGCCTGACTGGGCTGCTGTGGAAAACAATGAATTAAATGGATGAATAAAGGGGAAATAACCATGAAAGATGTGCACCTTAGGAGAACATAAATATCAGCTTGTGCCGAGAAACGCACTGGTGAGATGAAATTGAATCATTTGTCACTTGAACTTCTTGAGGAAATATTGCCTTGATTTGCAGTGTGGCAAATTTCTGACAAATGAATAACAATAATGCAATCTAATACAAATAACACTGCATTTGCACCACTCAAACTACCGATTAGTACAAGTTAAGGCAGTGTGATTGTCTGTATAACATGCATAAATAAAAGACAGTCAACGACAGCACACTAAGTTTTAAGAAAGTAATCACTTGTGCATTAGATTTTTTTTCTGACTGGGTTGAACTTTATGCGGAGCAGTATGACACAATTTCAGATTATTACCTGGAATCAATAAAACCGTGAAATTGTGCCAACTCAGGAGTAGAGCTTATGATGTTATTGATGAAGATCTGATCTGTGTTAGACTTCGCAGCACTCTCGGCAGCCTTTTCTTCATCCGCTACTTGATCATCGACAGGGGAAGGACTTGAGCGTGTGTCGGAAGTAATCTGAAACAGAAAGGATCATTGTACACGGGGAGCAAAACGGCCAAGGCTGTCAGAAGAGAGTTAAGAAAAAGTCAACACAAATGAGGATGGCAGGAATAGTCTAACCTTTTCACTAGCACTGCATCCTGTCGGAGGGCATTCAGCAGGCCTCAACCGTACGTGATTCCTGTGCAGCGGAGCAGAGAAAAGGCGTTGGAGCTGATCTATGAAATAATAGCTTCCTGTTATTGCTACCTAGAACAAACTCAAACCATCGAGGCGACTGATAAAACATGATTTATCAGCATTCAAACCAGGGCGATTTCGATTTCATGATCCCCCAATCGGGCCTGAATGTGTGCATTTGAACGGCTCTGACACAGCAGTAATACTAGAACCCAAAACAGGCAAGAGACGTAAGTGGCTACCAAATGTTTTTGGCAAACAAGAGAGCCGTGTGTGAGTAAGTGAGAGAGAGAGAGAGAGAGTGAGAGAGACATGAACACACTGACTTCTAGATTTAGGAGTTTGCCAAAGAGAATAACCTTAATGGGGAATCTCTTTCCGAGTCCCTCCTCTTTTCCATGAGTTCCCGGTAGGAGGCAGTCAGCTAGATGAGACACAGCACAGACATAGAGTGATACATATATAGGACACTTGGGAATCCGATAAACGCTGTTTGAATGATAAAATGGCCTCCAACCTTGTTGTTTGTATGCTTCAAGGTGCTCAGTTCTCGACTTAAGTTTGCCTTCTGGTCTTCCAGAGCCACCACTGCAGGGAGACAAAGCCAATGAATCAAAAAAGTCGATGTCCTGAAAATATTTGTACATAAATGTGTTCTCCGTGAGGAATCAAATGAAATTGCTGTCAAAAATCACTAAAGGGTGAAGTGAAATCGAGACAATTTGACATGAGTTGGAGTCAAATAAATAATAAAATGCTCACACTGATCAGCTTGCTCTCTTGCCTTCTGCTCGAGTGTTCTCTGTCGCCGGTCCCTCTCCGTCTCTCTCCCTCTCATGGCTCTCCTTTCCTGCTCAATTTGGTCATCCAACTCCAGATACCTCTAAAGGGCATAACCACAAAACAAATACCTGAAGCAAAAAACAGAGGGCACGCAACTTAATGCGTATCCTCGAGACCTCTTCGTACCTCTTGGCTTTCTTTCCTCAGTGTTTTTTCAGCACTGTATCTCTCCAAAAGCTCCTCTTTTTCAGATTTCTCCCTTTCTGCCTCTTCCTCCTTCTCTCTCAGCTGGGCTCTGCAGCCTGCCAGTCCCTCCAACACCCACACGAGGATGGGCACCAGAGACTCCACCACACCAGCGCCATGGGTGTCAATCACTGTCTGTTGGAGAAATCAGACTCAGAAAATAATGCGATAGCTGATCGCAGGTTATGATGAGACACAAAAGTGTAGGTGGACCTACCTGAAGTTCGGAGTATAGTTTCCCTGCCTCCTCGCTCACGATATCGGGATCAAACTCCAGGTCTCCTGATGAACTCAGGACTCTCTCAGTACACTCCATTGTCCAGTTATACGAATGATGACGTGCTCATCAAATCTGCTGGGAATTGTCATCAGAAACAAACTAGGCCACTTCTCTGAGAGCCCTTAACTGCAAGGCTCCTCCCGGAATACTTCCACTTGCCTGGTGCCCAACCTGCCTGCTAAACAAGTTTATCTAGCACCCTGTCATCATGGCTTACACCAGGCATCCATTGTCAGCCATTACGGTCCATCATATTCCATGTACGCTCACCGCTGAGGCTGATGAACAGCTTACAATTTGTAATGTGAGATAAAGCTGATGTCAGGAGGTGTTTGAAAAGCCATCCTAAAAAGTAAAGAAAAGAAAAGAAAACTGATTATGGTTGCCTCAGAGCTGCTTCAATTTGCATGGAAAAGCTTTCCAGCATTTTTCTTAGTCTCATTGAGACATACTCATGGAGCACGAAGCACAGGGAGGTGGTAATCTGATATCAGAATCTTTTGACAAATATTTCACATTATTGTTGACAGTCTTGATTTCTAGCTTTGCGATGGCATGTCATCAAGTGCATGGGAGTTCACAGTTATTCTAAACAATTTGATTCACAGACCTTGGGATATATTGCAACAATAAAGTTATCACTCTTTCAACACTGACCTCAACAATGGAAATAATAATGGTTAAGCAATACCATTCTGCGCCAAGATTTCTCAATTGCCCGTGTTTCCCCCACTGACAAAGGCGCTTGTGTAAATTACTCTATGGTAAAATGCGATGACCCTCTCAAATCTAACAGATATAATAGAGTGGGCTGAAATCTTATACAATGTAAACAAAAATCCTTGATGTTAAATGACAACAATAGGATACAGTCAGTTGCGAAGATGTCGTTGTTCTTTTATTGGGTGGACTGTTTCTCCATTCATTGGCAGTGCCACTGCCAGTGACAGAGTAAACAGAAATACTCAGCAGTGTCAACAGCTGAGGTTCCGATCGTATCAGCGTGTGGGAATAAATGGAGCATTTACGACATGCAGCATTTTTTCTATTCTTAATGTGCGCGCCGTTCCATAGCACGTACGGAATGTGCGGCACAAAACCCCAATGTGTCAACAAAACACAACAACGAGCTCAACGTCCACAATGCGACCGCTTGATCTTAACGTCGAAACACTATAAACTTGCAACATTGACGCTAAAACCTCTTCTTTGGAGTAGAGAGAGACCCGGCCGGGTGTCACAGCTGAGGCGCACTGAGCATATAAATAAGTAAAGTAACTGACAGCGGATACCTTCACATCTTTGCTATAGCTTAACAAATTTGTTATTTCTTCAACTGAAGCAGAAAGAAACACTTCGGGGCTACAGAATCCGTCGGTGGAGACGTTTGGATAAACTCACCTCCAGAAACGTAGTCCTGCAAAGGCGTGTTCCTTCAACAAACTAGTCAAATTCCTGCCTTGTAACTTTGCAGAGAATATCAGTTACGCTTCCACCAGGTTAAGGAGAGGGGCGTTCTTACATTTGGACGGTTATGACTTTGGCCAATCACAGACGTATGAGTATGTTTTGTTGACCAATCACAACACGCAATGGAGGCGGGTCATGGAATCCCGTTTTCAAGAGGTGGACAAAAGTTTCCTGAAACTTGACTAGTGACACGTGACAAGGGGTAAGCGTAGGTGGTCAGGTGACTCAGAACGCTCACGTCGGGTCCGTTCGTGCAAAGCTCACACACACATACACACACACACACACAGTCACACACACACACACTCACACAGTCACACGCATGCACCTGCTCTCTGCTCAGTCATATAAATCCAGTGATCCCCAAGTTGGCACACTGCGCAGCCCCACGTGTTTAAGTTTCACTCGTCATTAACGGAACATAATACTGAGTTTCGATTTCAACGCAATACTTACCAAGCAAGTGGTCACATGATGTGAATCCAGGTAGTCGAGATTGAGATATTTATTTAACAGCTGTCATATTTACATAGAGTAATTACAATCTCTACCAGTAGATGGCAACAGAAACCAGCATAGAGGCATATTTGACTTCTTTTTTTCTTGTAAACGCTCCCCACAGTTCATATCATACAGGAATGCAGGTATTAATACAATTTCAGCAATGGAATGATAATTTAAATGAGTTTACATTTACAGTTACCAGTCATTCACAGCTTGATTTTCTCTTTTATTCTGTCACAACTCATGAGAGTCCTTTATACAGTAACCGTTTTAATCACTGTGCCACTCTCCTCCACCAGCACCTCCCTTCCATCCTCCCTGGCCGCTCGCGTCAGCTCTCTCCTCCTCTTGGTCAGTAGGTAAAACCCTGCCACACCAGCCACCACCCCAAGACAAATCCCCAGAATTACCCATCCCAGCCCCAGTAAGTGTGACGTTCTTCCCTTGAGCCTCTGTGAACGGTCCCACACTCCCACTGCCAGGCAGCTGAATCCGATGAGAGTTCCCCAAAATGCAAAGGCCAGCATGCAGGATCCGCAGGACAGCTCGGCACCTCCAGTCACCACGGTGATGCCTGCCACTGAGACTACCCCTCCTGGTAGAACCACTCTTTCAGTTTTAGGGTCATAGGTCACAACAGAGGTGGATGATGGTAAAGCAGAAGGATCAAGGGTTTCCAGCTTTGTAGCCATCGTCGATAATCTTGACTCTGCAGATAGACAGTGGTGGTTTTGGATCTTCTTCCACCGTTTTGTACCTTTAGTCAGCACACGGTAGAGAAAAAAGGCTTACATTTTATTAGACCAGAGTGACGGTCCATGTTTCCCTGTTTAATGTTCCATGAGGAAATGTAAGCTTGTTCCAAAATTCAATACTATGGAAAATCCATCTTTCTTCCAATAGGACTGAAATGTATATGATTACACTGTAAAAACGATTCAAAACAATAAACCACAAACAATGAGTTGTCATAGGCAAAATAAGAATGTCATACAATTTACATCGTGCTTGCTTAAGCTAGCAGAAAATCAGAGTTACAACAATGATTCTAATGCTAATATGTAAATATTAAAAATAAATCAATATGTGCAGCTATACATGTCACTATACATACAGTATTTGCATAATGAAGTGGAAAAGTATTATGAAGTTTACCTCAGCGTTGAAGATCCTTGTCGTTAGATGATACTCCTGAGCAATGAGCCAATAAATTCTATGAAATTATTTTTCCAGAGGAACGTCTACTACGCATGAACAAGCAATGTCGGGGATTTCAGTGAAAGTCTGGAAGTGCTGCTGACTTTCTCTTCAGGCGCTGTGTGCAGAAATGGGAGCCGCAGCCCCATATGTGGTCACCGTTATCAAATGCATCGCAGCCAGAGGCCTCGCAAAGTCGTCAGCACAACAGTGGAGATTGTTGTCATCATTTGTTTGTTCCTCTTATTCCTCGTGGTCAGAGGGAAGTTCTCGTCTGTCATTACGCTTCATTATGACCCATTAACTTCTATTTATCTAAGAACTACTCCCTTCCTCTTTTCCTCCCTTTTTAAAGATTTGTGTCTCGCCGAGGCATTGTCGGAGGGGAGTGTGGATTTTTCTCTGGTCAAACATCCTCCGTCCAGCTTTCCAAAATTCTACTTCCTCTGCTAGCTCTCAGACTAAAATGTCAGACCCCAACCGTGCCTGCAGTGTGAATGGGAAATATGTTGTTTGCTTTGACAATGCCGTCATGACTGTTAGGGAGCACAGACTGAGTCGCATATCTATCATACAAAGTCAAAACAGTGTCTGGGGATTTGGAATAGATGGCAGATATCAGCAGTAATTATGAATTGTTGATGTGTTATGCAGGTTGCAGTGTACCATCAAATGAACAATCATACAGTGTAATCAGTTTTTAGAAAATTAAGTAGGCAATTGCCAAAACCAGCCGAGTAGACCTGGTAAATAAAAATCAGATATCAAACACAAAACTCTCAAGTTAACAGAGAATTCAGAGCCTGATGTCTTTGAGACTTCACAGCATCATCCATGTCAGGAGGGATGGTTCTGTAACATGTTTACAATTCATTTTATAAGTCACGTTCAGCGAAGCCTCTGGGGCAGAACGCTATTGAGGTATTTGCCCCAGTTTACTGTGATTGAGCCCTCTGTTGGTGCCGTACCATCACTGTATCGGCTCAGTTCTTAGATGCGCTACGTGAAGAACCGCACATAAATCCACGTGACCCGAGTCGGACGGTAAGCACGTCTTGGCCGCACAGGTCATGTGTCAGGGATTGTTTATGCAGAGGAAGAGGAGGGGGGGTATTTTCAGGCCGTGGCAGCCGCAGGATGAGGATGATGGTGGTAATTGGCTGAGTTGGATTGGGTGGGATAGAAAGCAGCATGGCTAATCCAATAGACTGGTTGACACTTGCCAAGCAGAAAACCAGGGCAGTGATGAGACGGTGATAAACAGCTCATATGTAAAGGTAGATTTCACCTGACCTGTTTCTGTATATGTGTCCTCCTGAAAATTTGTAGCCAAAGGCTACAACTACTGGCTGAGGTGGTGTCAACGAATTGTGTTTAGATGGTTAAAATAAGGGGAAAAAAACAATCAAGAGACCAAAGCCTGAGAGAAAAGGATGAAGAAATGGAGCCCCAGGAGATATTTGCGTGCAAGACAACTGTTGGTTGAGGGAAAGGGGTATAGGTGTGTAAATAAGGCTGAGAGGAAGAGGAATAGGGTGGCTAGACAAACAGAAAGCAAAAGGAAAGAGGGCAGACGCCAATCGTCAACATGCATCGGCCAAACAATGTCGGGTGGGAGACAGAAGATACGGCAGGAAAGGCCTGAGAGGGGTGTTGGAGGGTGGGAGTGGGTGGAAAAGCTGAGACGGCCGCACAGATGGTGGTCCAGAATTAGTGGCTAGCGCTCAGCTAAACCTATTGAAAAGCCATCACTGGAATAGCAGCGAGGCCTAAAGCTGGACAGCCTGGAGGGTTGGGAGAGGGGAACACCTCGGGCATGCTGCTTGGCAGTTTGCCGGGGCAATATCTATGTTGGTGCCCTGCAGGGCTCAGTTTCATGTTGTAGTCATGTCATCAGTTGTGTGCATTCTGACACTGAAAAGTCCAAAATGTGAAAGAGGAGAAGTACTTAGCAGATAATCCACCTGCACATTAACAAGCACGTTGAAACAATACCCCAAATTTGCACCAGTGCCTTATGAGGAGTTGTGTTGCTTATGTATTAAAAGAACAAACTCCTTTCGTCAACGTTTTGTGTATTCCTAAGAGGCATCAGAGATTATGAGGAGCTGGCAGTTCATTTCTAACAGAGGCTCAGCCATCTTAAATCCTGCATTAACAGAATTAACCCTGCCGCCCTTGTTAGTAGTGTGTTTCCCGCTCCCTCCTTATCCCCGACCTCCCTCCATCCAGAACTCACTACTCCCGACACCTGTCCACACGCCGCGCAGGTAAGCACGCTCTTCATTGTTGATCAGTCCCACAGTTGGATCTTTGGATGATTTCCAAAGGTAGGATTCAGCCACTAAACCTCTCTTTTATTCATGCAGAACCTCAGAAGGCTTCCAAAGTCTAAAGAGGAGCCTGTGAGCAAAGACACGTTTGCTCACAGAGTTAGCATAACCCATAACAGCTACCAGGAACCCTTGAGAGACCAGCTACCATGGGAAATGCCACCAGTAGCGCAATATCAAAGGAGATCCTGGATGATCTGAAGCTCAGCACCAAATTCACAGAAACGGAAATCTGTCAGTGGTACGAGAACTTTCAGAAGCAATGCCCGACCGGACGCATCACGCCGGAGGAGTTTGAGGCCATCTACAGCCGCTTCTTCCCCGAAAGCGACACCAAGAGCTACGCCCGCCATGTCTTCCGTTCCTTCGACACCAACGACGACGGCACATTGGACTTCAAGGAGTACATCATCGCCCTGCACATGACCTCCACCGGGAAGACCACCAGGAAGCTGGAGTGGGCCTTCTCGCTCTTCGACGTCGACAAGAACGGATACATCAACAAGACAGAAGTGACAGAGATCTGCCAGGTGAGACAGATTCATCGGAGATAGAACTAAGAACTAGAACGAAACTAGAACGATAGAACTATCGACCAAGATAGGAAAGATGATGGTAACAGCAGGGAAAACTGTGACTAATGTGGAATATATCTAGTCTTTCTTGACATATCTAGGACTCCAGAATTGAAGATTCACTGTTTGAACCCATATGTTGAAGTGTCCCTGGTTTGAACTAAAAACTTTCCAGCTATTGCAGTTGTTCCTGCGGTAAAAAATGTTTACCCTGTTTATGAGGGTATCCAGTTCTTAATCAAAACATTGATCGTTATCTCAAATCCTCACATCATTGTTTGGAATCTCTGACACGCTGCCGGCATTTCCCCTGTCCACACTGCCACCCTCTCCTCATCTTCTCTGGAACCAGAGTGCCTCTCTGCTGCAGGAAATTGTCATAATTTTCGTTTTACCAAAGTAAATACAGCCTGAAGTTGGGCTTTGTCTGTCCTCCGCAATAAAACAAATGATAGAGATTTGTAAGAGGTTTAGATAGATCAGCCGAAAATCCAGCTTGCGTCTTAATGGGATTTAACCAGCTGGGCCGGAGTCCATATGCATCAGGCTGCCCAGAACCTAATAACAGCATCTTCAGGTTGGCACCGGGGCATAAAGACACAAATGCTTCTTAATTCCAACATTTCTACTGTTCTCCTATTTGAATATGCAGAGACAATCTAAGGGCAGACCTGCTCAGTATGAAAGCATCAATGTACTTCAGTGTTAAACCACTAGAAATCAGTTGTTTTGTGTGTAGAGGGGGACTGATGTGTGAGGGTATTGGAGAAAACACGGGTCCAGTCCAGCACAGGAGCCGTGACGCTCTGAACCTCCCTGTATGTATGGGGGACAAGTCCAAGACCAGGATGGCTGCATGGAGCCAAAGAGGACGTCACCTGGGCCGTGCTGTTGTCCGACTCCTAATCCACCTTAATCTAGTCGTGTTAAACGGGGGCGGCGTGGATTCCCCGTCAAACTGGGACACGGGGGGGAAGATCCCGTAGGCTGCGCTTATTTGACTTATTTACAATCTGATTGATTGTAAGTGGCCTTACGCAGACTTACAGACATATATAGATGCAATCACACGTGTGTGTATGATTGAGGAGGACCTGACCAACGTTCTGGGTCAGGTCCTCCGTGAGGGCTGATTAAATAACAATGTCCACAAGGCTGCAAATAGAAAAAGACAGCTTGGAATCTCCACCTTTTCTGTGTGGACACACCCCAGTGACAGTACATACCAATAAATTCGATGTGGAACTGAACCTAACAGAGGAGACTTTTCTCGAGAGATAGCACTGCTGTGTCTTCACAGTCCCTGTACCTGCTTTCCTCACAGGCCATCTTCAAGCTCATTCCCAAGGAGGAGCAGAGCAGGCTGCCACAAGACGAGAACACACCCGAGAAGAGAGCCAACAAGCTGTGGTCCTTCTTCGACAAGAAAGACAACGGTAGAACCCCCACGCACACACACACACACACACACACACGTACGCACACATACATTTCATCCTCGTTGTGTCCTCAGGTCAGACAGGTCATCTCGCGTACCACCATGTAAAAAAGGAGAGATTAAACGTGCTTAAAGCCTCTCAGCGTTTCCGCAGCAGATGCTCTCACATCCCTGACCGGAAAATTACATTTTGTATGTAATCTGGTTTAAGAACACACAATAACCAGCAATAAATCCACCTGGGAACATGTTGCCCGACAAGGAATCCCTCATGTCGTGCAACATGTATGAAGCATTAATGAATCAATCATCATCATGAGAAGTCTGAGGTCTCACGCGTTCTTCAAACTTTAACCCCTGTTTGTCCTCTTTTTCTTATTTATTTATTTTTTTGCTGTGCAGAGCGCCTGGCGGAGGGAGAGTT